>PYAF01003438.1:146649-177350 GCA_007407185.1 Glycine tomentella
AGATGACAAAGATCTATTATATTACTAATTTATTATAGGAAATTATATGACATATTTACTTTCTTTGCTATTGGTGATTTGGAATTAGTACTAGTTTTTCGATTGTTTTGTTAATGACAAAGTATTTATTTAAATTAATTATAATATTGTTTTTTAATTTTAATTAAGATATTTGGTCATAGAACAAAAGTTGATAAAATTTTAAAATTATAAAGAAAAATAGTTAATCTTTTTATTTAAAATAATCTTATTAAAAATATTTTAAATAATATAAGTTTATTTAATCAAATTATATTTTTTATGTGAAAAAGAAGGAAACATCACAAAAAACAAAAGAACGATTGTCCATTTTTCAAAACTAACAAATCATTATACTCAAGAAAAATTAATAAAAATCATCAAATAAGCTTACAAATTTTGTAGGCAAATTTGAGAAAATCCTTCCATTACAAGTTTTATAAACAAACTTTATAAACTCCCTTCATTACACGACCCCCTCTCTCTCACTCGGGTGGTACCTTCTCTTCTCACAATGGTCCATTTTATAGAGGGGTGAATGACTCTATTTATGAATGTAATTTAGTGGACTTTAGTTTTCTATTTATAAATGACTCTATCATGGCGTTGACAAATGATCTAATAAAAAAATTGAAAGAGTAATAAAGTATAGTAAAGAAAAGCAAACGAACGAAGTATAATAATGTATTGTAGTTGAAAGAACAAACCTAAGAAAAGTAAGAACTGAAAAGTGATCACCTATCATATATATTCGTATAACATACCTAATAATTTAAGTACAGAAAAACATGTCATTGAATTTTTTTAAAAATTAAATAGTATTTTTATTTGTATTTCTGAATGTGATTCATGCATGTTATAAGACAAAAAGTGATTATTGACTATATAAACATAAGTCATAAGAGTCTTGTAACTTTCACTCATAAAGTACAAATAATAAATTATTTTCAGTATGTTTCATTTCAGCTTTCAAACATCCAAGTATGGCTCTCCAAGCCATCGATAAATTTTGACCTCTCTAAGGATCATTCAGACCACCTTGATTGGTGACCTTTGCACCATTGCTTCCTATGCCAAAACCAAACCCAAGACCCATGCCAAATCCAATTCCAAAGGCGCCATTGTTAACACCATGATTATTGCTTGCACCTTTGCTATTATTACTACCTTTATAATCTCCTTCTTTGCCTCCATCTCCACCCATGCCCATGCCAGCTCCAAAGCCATTACCATGACCATACCCTTCATTACCACTTCCACCACCACTTCCTCCACCTCCTCCTCCTCCCATGCCTTCATTACTTGTACCTCCACCGAAACCACTACCATAACCATGGCCTTGCCCTCCATTGCCACCTCCTCCTCCACTACCACCACCACCACCTCCTCCCATGCCACTCATACCTGTACCAACGCCCATACCAAAGCCACTTCCATAACCCTGACCTCCACTCCCATTGCCACCACCACCTCCCCCTCCTCCTCCTCCTCCACCACCACCACCACCTTCTCCCATGCCAGCTGTCGCTACACCTGCACCAAAACCACTACCATGACCTTGTCCTCCATTTCCAACTCCTTCACCGCCACCTTCACCACCACCTTCACCTCCTCCTGTGCCACCAATTCCTCCACCTGCACCAAAACCACTGCCATGACCTTGCCCTCCATTGCCAACTCCTCCACCACCGCCACCTCCTCCTATGCCTCCTACTCCTCCACCTGCACCAAAGCCACTGCCATGACCTTGGCCTCCATTTCCAACTCCTCCACCTTCACCTCCACCACCACCGCCACCTCCTCCTATGCCCCCTACTCCTCCACCTGCGCCAAAGCCACTGCCATGACCTTGGCCTCCATTTCCAACTCCTCCACCTTCACCTCCACCAGCACCGCCACCTCCTCCTATGCCTCCTACTCCTCCACCTGCACCAAAGCCACTGCCATGACCTTGGCCTCCATTTCCAACTCCTCCACCTTCACCTCCACCACCACCGCCACCTCCTCCTATGCCTCCTACTCCTCCACCTGCACCAAAGCCACTGCCATGACCTTGGCCTCCATTTCCAACTCCTCCACCTTCACCTCCACCACCACCGCCACCTCCTCCTATGCCTCCTACTCCTCCACCTGCACCAAAGCCACTCCCATGACCTTGGCCTCCATTTCCAACTCCTCCACCTTCACCTCCACCACCACCGCCACCTCCTCCTATGCCTCCTACTCCTCCACCTGCACCAAAGCCACTCCCATGACCTTGGCCTCCAGTTCCAACTCCTCTACCTTCACCTCCACCACCACCGCCACCTCCTCCTATGCCTCCTACTCCTCCACCTGCACCAAAACCACTGCCACGACCTTGCCCTTCGTTGCCAATGCCTCCACCTTCACCTCCACCACCACCACCACCACCACCACCTCCACCTCCTCCTCCTCCTCCTCCATGTCCTATCCCTATCCCTACCCCAACCCCATAGCCACTACCATGACCATATCCCACACCACTTTCACCATCTACATTGTTTCCTTCTCTTGCACCAAATCCCTCACCTTGTCCTGAACCCCTACCAACTCCACCATTAGGAGTAGGAACTGCAACATTGCCCACGTTCTTAGAATGGCTACCACCTTTACCAAAGAAACTCCCACAACCCCTCCAACTTCTATACGAACAATAATCATCATTATCATCACTAGACCTCCAGCGACTAGGATCATCAGCAGACATCCCATGACAAATACCACTCATAAAAGTGCTCCAGAGAAGTAGAGCTAAGTACAAAAACATAGCAGTAGTAACACTCATGGTAAATAACTTACTTGCTTGACGTTCTTGGTCATAATGATCCCTTTATATAGCGACTCACATATACTAAAATAACCATCCTTTCTCATTACTAAATTCAAAAATGGAAGTGTCATGTGCAAGAAAAGTGAACATCGATATGTCAAGAAAGGTCCAATCAATTCCTTGCTTGGTCAACCATGGCCACCTGAAAACATGACACTAGCCAGTTTAGGCCAATCATAACTTAATTAATGTCTAACTAATAATAATCCATGGCCTTAGGTTCACATGATTGTTTGTGATGTGGCGTTTTATTATATAGTATACGAATCTCCAGTTAGACAGCATTATACTATAATTAAAAATTATATGTAGTGGAGTTGGTGACAGTATCATCTCCTAATATACATTAAGAAGGGAACAAAGATATTCAAGTTTGATTATATGTCATTCAAGACTTATCTATCATTTCGATTCAAGAACGAGATATTCTTGAATGGGAATGAACTACACATCTTATCCTTACACACAACTAATAAAAAATTAATAAATAATAAAATATAAAGAAAAATTATTTATTATTTATTAAAATTAATCTAATTCCTTTTAATAAAGAAATGACATAATTTGTTTCTTTAAATAACAATTTGACCATACGAAGATATATTGAATATTTATATAATAATAAAAAATTTAATTTCTTGTTTATGTGAAGTAAATACGTGGCTAACTAAATGAGAAATCATATAAATATATTTTATATGTATTTTATTATTATTATAATAATAATTATAGACTTGTTAAACTTTAAAGAAAAATGCTGATTCTAAACTTGATTTTTTAATTAAATAAACATTAAAAACTTCATAATCTAATTGTTAAAAATAAGCCTAGAACACAGTAAAAAAACCTAGAATAATCATTTTATATGTATTTTAAAATGTATATATATATATATAGATTTTAAAATATATACATAATAATTTATTTGATATATTATATATATAATATAGTTTACTTAATATATTTAAGAAATAAAAAACTAAAAAAAGTTGCACAAGAGAAATGGGTGGGTCCCGTTGCCACCTAAAAAATCAAGAGATTTAGTTAAAAAAAAGTTCAGAAGAAAAATGGATATAAATATTTAAAATTAAATATATTTAAAAATACATATAAATATTTTATAATAATAATATTAAAAACTAAATATAAATTATATTATAAAAAAATTCTTTTAGTTAGTTATAAACAAAAGATAACAAAAAATTGATTTTTTTTATTATGTAAATATTTAATATATCTTCATAGGATCAAATTGTTATGTAAGAAAATAAATTATATCATTTTTCTTATTAAAAGGAATCATATTAATTCTAATAAGTGATAAATATCTTTCTTTATTTTTATTGATTGTCAATTTTTTATTGATTGTGTGTAGGAGTGAGATATTAGATTTGTGCTCTTAGAATATCTATTCAAGAACTGCTTCTAAATCTAATCGATCAGTGCTCACTTATCTCTAATTTAATTGACCAATTAATTAATGGATGTTCATTAATCACCTTCGATCACATGGGCAAAATGGATGCAAGAGCAACAATGTGGGTGCCATGTGATGAATAAAAAATGTCGAGTTTTGGTTACAGAATATGTTTGATTTGGTAGTGGCTTATTAGACACTTATTGAAGTGTACGCCTAGCAAAATACAAGCAAATCCCCCATAAAAAGTTGGAGACAGCTTTGCTTTGATGTTTTAATCGATACGTGGACTAATATATATCTAACCACAAAAACTAAATATTTGTAGCCTTTAAATCACACCGATCGCACCAAATCACCATGCAATCAATCCCCATTAAATGCAAGTGTATCTAATGAAAAGAGAGTCAATCATTGTCGAGTTAAAGAATGAAAGAGCCCATGGTTGCTTCCTTTTGGGTAGAAAATAAAAGGCTTTGTAATATCTGGAGTTGAGTTCCCGCGTGTCTCAGGATAATTGCTTGTCTAAGGTCTGCGGGTGCTTCTACTACCTGCCACGTTATGACTAAGAAAACTAAGAAGTACTATATATTATATACAATAAAGGGCAAGTTTTCTTCAATGTCCAACATATATAATCCATCAAATTATGAGCAGACTCTGCTGCTTTTTATCTAGCAGAATTTTTAAAAACTTTGGGTGGCCCAAAATCGTTCTAAGATCTTACTTATTATGGCAAGAGAACATTATTCTTTGTAACTCTTGTCATCTTCTGACAGCAAGTAAATCTTGATTGAATTTTTAAGATCTTCAGTATTTGGTAAAGCTCAACTACACCCAATATAATTCCACTTCTGATCAATCCATAATTTTATACATGAATGAGCTTATAATAAGCTCAAGGTGTGGAATACAATCTCTGCCAGAGCATAATTGCTTGAAGTTATTCATCCAATCTCAAGATATATTTTCAGACCAAGTTCGGTTATTTACTTATTGCTATTATAGATCTTTGAAAATTTCATTGCACCTGCCACCCCCCACCCAAAAATTGTGATTCAACAATTTTTTGAATTATGTATTTACCATGTTCCGTAAAAATAATATTTGACATGTCAAAACAAACATGTCAACGTGCTTCTAAAATCAACTTCGGTACTGTCATGAAATTATTTTACAAAATTATGAAATAAGTGGTATATTTAAGTATATTTCTTAAATGAAAATTAAAATTCATAGCAATGCTAACGGAGTGATTAATATACGAAAAAACTAATAAAATTTAGTTAAAATTCATCCCAAAAAAAAAAAATCCAACCAAATTTCTGAGGCCACATAATTAACACTATTTGGTCCCGTAAAAAATAGTGTTTCCAATATTCTATGAAAGCTTGTTGGCAAATGTTTCTCTACTAAAAAACAGTTTTTATTGGCAATTTTTCCTTAATTTATACTCATTTGAATAATTTGTTAAATAGATTAGATTCAAATTGAATACAGGCCAACTCACTTTAATTAAACAAATGTGTATATATATATATATATATATATATATATATATACACACACACATATGTACAGCTTGTTTCGCACCATATTTAAATTATTGTTCGATCAAATTCAATTAATTTCATTGAGTTCCGGTCCAATTCAATCACCTTAATATTCATGATACATTTGCTCTCTCACTTTTACAATATTTACTTGTGTTAAATCATAAATGCTCAGGTTATGCATGTAAAATTTACGTGACTAGTGGGATAAAAGGTATATTAAGAGAATTAGTTGATATACACAGAAAGTAATGGATTTGTTAATTTATACATATTTATTTTTCTAAAAGAAATAAATTAGCAAGCTATAACTAAAAGGCTAAATTATAATTTTTGTCTCCTTTTAGTTTTGATCTATGATTTTTTTTTATAGAATTGATCAGTAATTTATTGGTTTTAAAAAATAAAAGAAAATCAAAAATAAAAAATTGAAAGTACCAAAAAATTGTTGGATGAGATAATATTTTATATTTAATTAATCTTGGCTTACCCTTTTTTTATTTCCTTACTTTCCCAAAAAAATATTTTATATTTGATTTTGAAAAATGATCTAATTTTTTTAATAACGACAAGCCTGGAGTCAAAGAAAGATGTCCCAATTATGTTAACATTCCTTAAAAAAAACTATGTTGACACTCCCTCATCAAACCATCATAAGCAAACTAGTCACAAAATATATAAATTTCTATTTATACATATATAATTATATATTTATATTTATAAATTTATTGTATCACTCATATTTAATTTTATATTTCTTATATAATCCAAAATTATCATAACTTATATATTTATGAGAAATACATTTAGTTGAAGATAACACTTTGGTAATTATTTGATGTAAATGTACATAAATATAATTATCAGAATTTTATAAAATAGTTAATTTAGTTAGTAAGATTTAATTTGTACGAATTGTTTTCTAAAAGTATCCCTAACATTAATGAGAAATACTTTTTATTCTTTTTTTCAAATATTTTTATTACTTTTAAATTTAAAATTTTTAAGCTCTCTCATCATTAATATATTTATTGCATTATACTTTTACTAGCTATTTAAATCACAATTAGACTCCCAGATTTTAAATCATTAATGTATTTCACTTATTATTTATTTAACTTAGAAAAATTAATTCATACAATTAAGGGTATATTGTTGAAAAATAATTAATACAGAATACATTCTAAATTGTTTTTTTTTTTATAAAAAGGACCAAACCAAACTTCTAATATTGTTTTTATAAAAATGACTAGAAAAAGTTGTATTTATTTGAAGAGTTATATTACTAGTTGTTACTATATAATAACTTATAAATGAGATATTTGATATTTGACAGTTTTAACAAGTCTCAAAAAGATAAATACGAATCCTCTCTCATTCTTGGCGGGAACTGAATGTGCAGTTGAGACATTTTAATCGGTAGGATCATATAAATAACTCCAATCATGCCACTTGTTGCATCTTAATTTTTTGGGAGTCAAACAAAAAAATAATGGCAACATGTTACTAGACAATGTTGAAAATGTCATCCTCCACCACCACCCTTTCAAGACTGCCACCTTCGTCGGCTACTTCCGCCTACGGAACTCCTTCTCTACTACTTCTTTAATTTTACGTACACACCAGCTCATGCAAGTTCACCTATGGGGTAACCTAACAATTAAATCATAGTCCCAATCAAGATTAGAAGCATAATCCCCCTCCACCTGTTCACCCAAATGCCTCTTAAAGACAGTTTATGGAAATTATGATTAGTGACTTAATCTACAAAGTACAAATATATACTCATAAGGATGCAAATACTTGAACCAAAGGAATTCATCCAGTGCTCTTGTTTTGTTTATGATTTGCATTTGGGAAAGAATAATGTTATGATAGTGTTTAATGTTCTTCAAGCAGTAACAATTTGAGTTTGATTCAATTTTTTTCTAGGGAGGATGCAGGGAAGAGAGAGAAGCACAAATAATGTGGTATATGTGGCAAGATTTGTATCATTTACTTTCATCTATGGTTCATGTTTATTTAACTAGACATTCTTCAGTTTTTCACAAATGGAGAAGATCCATTTCCCATAAAGATATATCATTTTTTTTAAGTTTATTTACTCATATATTATCATCTACTATAAAAAAAAATATTATTTCTACTTATAAAAATATTATTTATCATTTGAAAAAAAAAATACATAAGATATATTATAAAATATATTTATTTGAAAATTTAGACATGAAAAATCCCTAATGATAACATCAACATTAGGAGATAAAAGATATAATTTCTTAATATGTGCACATGCTATATTTTCTTTTATCTTATCTTATAACTTTTTCTTCCATTAAAATACAGAAATGTGATAAGATAATCAACAGTTTTTATAGTAAAAATGAACAATCATAAAAAAAGAAATTATTACGTAAGGAAAAGTGAAAAATAGCTGTGTTCAGCTACCGCCTAAACTATTAGCGAAATGAAAAATTGAAAATACTACAAATTTGACAATTTAACTTGAGCTTCAATGTGTTCTTTGCTTTCATAAAAGATCCTAATGAATTCTCTGGGAATTTCTATAAATGGATTATACAGAATTGTAATCAATCAAATATTGCAAAACCCTGATATTTATTGTTGTTCAGAATTGGATCCTAGCAAAATTTCAGTAAGATAAAAATTATTTTTATTATAATATGTCAAGAAAATAAATAATCAAATTAATTAATTATGTATCAATTTTTTCTTCTTTTCAAAATGTCTAAATTTTTTTTTGGGCTTTATAGGGTCTACATTGTCACCCTTCTAGCCTAGACCTTATGTATTTTGGCTTGAGCTCATGGTCACTTAGAGCTCATTTAAGTAATTTATTTTTGAGTTTCAAAGCAAGTTTTATTATGTACGTCACATAAGTAATTTATTTATATTTTATTTTAATGATGTAACTTTTAAAAAAGACTTCGATTACTTTTTTGGTACAACTGTTTATTTATTTATTCAATTCATTCTATTAATTTAAGATTCAATTAGGTTACATAATTTTTAAAAATTAGTTAATATATATTACTCTTTCAGTCCAATTGAAGTAAAATTAAACATTTAGGAAATTATGGAACTTAATTGAAGTAATAAAGGATAACTTCAACTCAATTTTAAAAATTGTGTAAAATTAAATTCTATATTAATAAGTGAAATTAAACGGAATAAAATAAATAAATAGTGGGAAAAAATGATTAAGCCTTTAAAAATCTACACTTTTATATTTTTTTATTTGCACTTAACTTTGTTTTACCATTAAAATATTATTTTTTAAACAAAAAATTAATTTTTATACTTGTTTTATTTGCACTTAATTTTGTTTTACAATTAAAATGGTAATGTTAGTACAACATAAGACTAAAATATGTGTGGTGTGCAAGATAGTTGAAATCCTAAATCATTACTTTCTATTATTCAATGAATATGGTACGTAACAACAGAGCATAGCAGGTTTTTATTTCTCAATTGATACTAATGACAGCCCTACATAATTCATCTTGATCATAAGAACAAAACAAAAGTGAAATGGTAAACTAGTTTTAAAGTCAGGGTCGTAGCTGATCCATAAATTCTCCGCGCGCCAATGCCTCTCCTCCGTTTCCGCCGCCAGCACCACCACCAAATCCTCCATTTCTGCTGCCAACACCACCTCCAAATCCTCCATTTCCACCACCAGCTCCTCCTCCATGACCATACCCACCTCCGACTCCACCCTCATAACCACCGCCGCCGCCACCATAGGCATGCAAATGGTGAATCATTGGCTTCTCTTCACCAAAACCAAAACAAGAAAAGCAATTGCAGCAAGAAAAGCAAGCAAAGACAACTTGGAAAACATGACTACTAACTTCTTATGTGATATGTGATATAATTAAGAAGAGAATGTGGCTACACACAGAACATATAGATGCTCCACATGCTCATGTATACCACAAAAAATGTGGTGTTGGGCGTTTAAACTTTGCAGTTGCCCCACGCACAATCCTCTCTATCCGCTACCCTTAGTTATCACTTCCACTTAATTGTGTGGGTTGTGCTCACAAAGATCCATCCACGCTATGTATGCCATGCACGTATTCTAGTCTACATCAATCATTTCATCTTCAAAAAATCATCCTTAATATTTTCATAATAAACTGCTAGTTGGAAGACTAGGTCCAATAAAAACCTTTTAATACTGATTAAAAAAATAAAATATTTTTTTGTTAAAAGTTAAAAAGTAAATAAACTGTGTGAAACAATTTTTTTTAACTTTTAAGATAATCACTTTAAAGATCATACCAATTATTATTTGTAATTGAATAATTGTGTATCTTAAAATTAAATGTTTCTTATATTAAACAATCAGAAATATTTAAGGCATGCTTTTAAGTAATTATTAAAAAAACATTTAATAAAATATAATTAACGCTGTGCCGGAAACAAGCTAGCGAAGGAAGTGAAGTGAATGGCAATTAAACCAACAAAAACATATTGGATAAATCAACAGCCATGGTAGCTCAAACAACCAAGATTGAAATTTAAACAATTAATGCAACTACATAATATTTTTTGTTTTTTAGGAGACACGATATTATGTTCTTAATTAGTGCACTTGATCTCTAGTACTTCTGATCATGGGCACTAAATGATACGAACTAAAGTAGCGTTGGTGTTACAATTTCCTCGGTCTCCTGCTAACAAGTGCTTTAGAGACATTTATTAAGAAATTAATAAATAAAAATGCATTGATAAAAAAATTATAATTTTTTAAAAATTTTAATTTCTTAATCGGTGTCGGAAAAGCACTTGATAGTATGGATTGTTTTTTCTTGAAAGGTCATGCACCATTAATTTGTAGTGTAGTTGAAGGATGGAAGAAACATATATATATATATATATATATATATATATATATATATAAATGATGACAAAGAAAAGGGTTGTTGTTATTATTATGTGCATGATTCTAAGAGAGGGTGAGCTCAAGAGAGACATCATTCGCATCTGGACCAGTGTGGCTCCGACCCAAGAACGAATGTGAAGAAGGCCTTGAGCTCATTGAAAGGGGCAGAGTTGTGTCTTGGAATCTTTGATGACCTAATGACACCTTTTCAGTAGTAGTAATTTTATTCTCCTGAAAAACAAAATGGAATAAACTGTTCATTCAACCATGTATAATTATATATCCTATATATACATATATATATATATATATATATATATATATATAGCATGTCCTTCTTTGATTATTATATACTATTTTCCTTTCCATTCGGATTATATCAGGTTTTTGATACAGGTATTTTAAGAATTTAATTGATTTATTGAATTTAAAAAAAAATATAAAGTAACTTTTTAATATATCATTTATTATTTATTTATTCTTCTTATACACTGTTTCTATTAAGTATTGATTAAAGGTAGTCTTAAAAAAATATTTAATATAACATTGATTTTATAAAATAACATATTTTGAAATTATTTTTTTTCTTTAAAATATTATATAATCCGAAACCGATGGAATATATGTGCCACAAAATCAACGAGACACTAATGAGAGGAAGGAGTTACTACTTACTTGTACAGACTGGCCTCTCAGAAGACCCTCGAAGATGATGTAGGAGTGCACCTTCTGTTCATTGCCGTTACAAATTATAATCGATTCACCCCCTTGTTTTCCATTGTAAGACTCTTGCTCATTATGATTCCTGGCATAAGAAAACAAAATTACTGATAAGTTGTTTGTAACGTGTATGTGAAATTTATTAATGCTTCATTTTACTACTTCGCGATTCATGCATGTTTTCAAAATTCAAACCAATTAATTAAGGGCAGAAAAATTCAGAGATTTTTTTATTGAAGGCTACTTAATTAACATTTACATATATTTTCTGATAATTAATTTATTTTAGTTTCCAAGAATATCCTTTCACCCCTTGTTAAGTAATCAGGGGAGACAATGGCGAAAGACGAATACTACTTTTTTCACATACATAAATTTGCAGACGAAATTTAAGACTTGTTGATTAAGTTAACCAAACTTTTTTCTGTCAGACCAATATATATTGGTCATATTTTCCGAATATATTTGGCTATGGAATGATGATACTTTACCTTAGTTGGGTATTTTTTGTTCACTTAGTTAACGAAATTGACAAAATACAATTTTTCTCCATGTTAAACAAATTTATGATATGAGGTACTCATATATTTGGAAGGAGGAGTTTCAGTTTCGCCTATAAATAAATATTAATTAGATCGTAGCAGTAATTAATTTTTTATAGTAAAGGTTTTTAATTATCTGTTAAATAGATGTCAGTGTGTAGTTCACTATTTTAAGCATTATATATATATATATATACACACACACACACAAATACACTTAAATGAGAGTTGTAATTTTGTGCACGCATTATATTGCTGAGCAAAAAATTGACACTAATTGAAATATTCTTTTAAAGCCATTCCAAACATTTATTTTTTGTAGGTTAATGTATTAATCTCTTACCCAAAAATATTGTCTTGATTTACAATATTATTGCTGGCGAATGATGGCGTAATTTTTTATACAATGCTCAAAATTAAATATTTACCAAAAAATGTGATTAATCGAAATAAACTTTTTTAGGCCATTTTAAACATTTTTTTTACTATCATTCTAAAAAAGCACATTTTTTTATTGTTGAAAGATATGTTAATATCTTAATCTAAAAGAAATCCAGAAATGCATATTTACATTATACTTATACGGATACGGAGGAGCCTAATGCCTGATGTACGTAAAATGTCCTACATTTTTTGCAATTTAAAAAAGAATTCCAAACTACTACTATAACACAAATTATAAAGTCTTTTTAAAAAAAATTATACGCACTGTCAAAAGAGATGTACGATAATAAAAAGTAAAAGAAAATAGAAATACCATTGAGTTTGGGTGGGAACTAGCTCTTCCGTGCAGCTTCTTTTGTGAGGATTCTGTTGCCTTGGGCCAAGAGTTGCGAGTGTGGAAGCTGGGAAATCCGGATCCATATCATTCTTCTTTGCACCTGGTAAATAGAAATTAATTAATAAAATTTATAATTGATCATATATATATATATATATATATATATATTTAATGAGGTTAAGAAAACGTTCTACCATGTTCATTAAGGTAGTAGTAGTATATAATTTATTTTGTACTCAGTGAGTGACCACATGAAAAAAAAAACATGTGTAACAGTACCAAAACACTAAAAGTTATTTTTCTAGGAATAAAATCCTGAAGAATATTTGACGTTACTTTCATTTTCTTGGTGACGGAAAAGGGAATCAACCCCTCAAGCTGACGTCCACTTTCCCTGGCTGGGTTCCTTTAATTTCTTGGTATATATGGATATATCTTCTTTTCAGTGTTTTAAAGATCTAATTTCCTTAATTGTACCAAACAAAATGTCTAATATTCTTTACACCTAGCTATTTCTTCCATATAGATGATGCATCATACATCTGTGGCATGAGAACTTGCACATAAATAACTGATGCACAGTACAATTATTTATATACCTTGACTCATCTGCTCGTGTCTCATGCTCCTGTACATCTGTCATCAATAGACCAGAATTTTGAAACTTTAAGAGTTAAGACTAACAATGAATTATGAAGCACTTGCATTCTTTATGAAGAAATTCTTTAATTATATATTTTAAAAATAAAGAAATTAAATAAAGAGAGAGAAAACAACTGATAACGCCTTTTTTGACCCATGATTTTTTTCGTGGCTATGGAGAAAAGCGTACCTGAAGGTGGCTTTTGACATGAGATATAGTAAGCCCTTTTACATTCATGAGCTGTAAAACCAACTTTGGTGTGGCCCCTGTAAATCCAAATATATCAACAACATATATTCAAAATTAAAGGTTCACCATTAGAACATAGCAATTGAAAAGATTAAGCCTTTTGTTAGAGAAAAAAAAAAGTGAATGAAATTGAACCTATATACGTTAACATAATCTTGTAGAAGAGACAAATCTTTCACTTTCACAACACCGCAAATTAATGTTTGAAACTCAATTATAAAAAAGGTGTTCATGTTCAGTGGCCGACATCACCGACCTTACCGTAACTCGAACAAGATATGTACGTGAAAGAACAAAAAGATATATATGTAAATGTAATAAAAAGGTAATAATTAATTACTGTCTTCTCCTCCAAGTCTTTGAACTGCATGCACGAAGCAACGATGGAGATCTGGTGTCCAACGAAGCCTAGGCATTTTTGATCGAACATAAGGCCTAACCATAGGGGTTTTGAGGCTTATCTGAGGAAGGTGATGATCAGAGGTGAAACGACGGCGTGTGGCTCTTAACTGAGAAGGTTGAGTAGGGTTATTATTATCAACAAGAGTGGTGACAAGAGAAGAGGAGGAAGAAGACATGGTTGAAGGTGGGAGAGAAGTCTCACTCTGAGCTTCACCCTTGTTCTTCATTGAGGTACAACGAGGGGAGGGAGGGGTCTGTGAAGAAACAAAAGAGAATAAATACTAAGAGAGACTATGTGGCAGAAAGGGTTTGTCCTTTAGTGCAGCTTTTGTTACCACCCCTCTTGGGAAGGGTCAGTTTAGTCCTAGAGAGGTTCGATGGATAAAAGGAAAACTTGAGACACGGAAACTCAGAGACCAAAAAATTGTTCAAAAATTCCTTCATCATTAGGTGAAAATGAAAGGTTAAAAAGTGAAAGAGCCGTTGCATAGGAGGGTCTTTGTGATATCATTTTCTTTAGACATTCCCTTGGGTCTTTTCCAGATATTCTTTGTCTCTTAAGGAAAAGAATCAGCTACATACTTCTTTATTATTATAAATATATTTCAGGGACACTACAAGTGCCAGTGTAAATAGTATTAGCAGATGTGAAGCCAATATACCAATATACTTTTTACGTGTACATTTTTATTATATATATATATATATATCATGCTTTCTCCTCTAACACTTTTTTCTTAACATATTTTATGAGAATTATTAACAATATCTTTTTTAATAAGAGTAGATTTTTTTTCTCACACACTATTTCTTATACAAAATACTAAATACACACAACTTCTCAATTCTTGATCACATATTTCTCTCTTCATTTTGCATCAGTTTATTACATTTATTAGTTTCTCTCTCTTTCTTTATTAGTTTATTTCATTTTTTATTAATTAAAAAGACTTATAATTTATGATTTTTAACAAAATTTAATGAACATAGAGAGTGAATAAAAATTTAATTAATTAACAAAGACACTAATTAATAAATATATTTAACAAAAGTGATAGGGATTTATTTATTTTTAATCAATTGGTTCATGATTTAAATATTGATCTTAAGTATGAAATTAATGGTGTTGAAAGAGAAATATAAGTTATTACATTCTATAATAGTTATTTTATACTAATATTATAATAAAAAATAAGAAATGACAATAAAAATAATTTATGACAACTGAGGACAAAAAAAAAAAAAAAAGGCCAAAGTCAAAATTAACTGCTACCTAGAAATATATATACGTACGTGGGAAATAGCTGGCTAGCTTAGAGGGAATTGAAGATCGAAATGGTGACATAAGCAAAATTGAATGTGGCAAATAAAGCAAGAACGGCCCCCCGAGCATCCCCCTTTGTCATAAAGCCAATATTGTATTTGAAAGCCAAATAAAGCTTCTTCATTCTCCACACTATTTACGTCACATACTTTGCCAACGCTGCCTCCACACCCTATCAGCTCAGAACACGTCTTGCCACCAATACATGCTTCGCATGTCGGGGATTCCTCCCACGCTTACACCTCCTTATTATGTTACCATTGCCGACCATATATGCATGTAAATAATCGTTCACATTGGTGGCATGCATGGAATATTTTAACTTTATTTTTCTTCACACAATATATATATATGCCAAAAATGCTTCAACTGAAATCATGTGCGTGTGTCTCCACACACATGAGATCGATCGACCTCTCACAGTCTCTTACTCCATACACACGTACGATCGAGTTTGTGTAAACTCAAACGCATGCAGAGACATTTGTTTGGTGGCTTTGAAGGACCCTGAATTGAGAGGTTTTGGAAGGTTTTCTTGCGAGAACACGATAACTTGCAGGGTATGCATGCGTTTCATGAATGAGAACCGTTTGATCTCCATCCAACTATTTAGAGCTTTCAAGAGTAACATGCATGCAAGTCCACGTTCTCTAGCTTTATATTTTTCAACTTTTGAACGGTGAGATTAATTAACCCTCATTCAATAACTTTTTTTATGGATTGTTCCTCGTCTTTTTTTCTTACAAGTGTCAAATTATTAGAAATTCTTTATTTCTATTTATTTTGTGTTTTCAAGGTTTAAGATAATATTTATTTTCTTAATTATTAATTTATAATTGCATATCAATTCAATTCAAACATTCTTTCACAAATCTCTCATAATCGGTTGGTTCCACAAAATGTTAAAATTCTCACAATTAATTTAATTGTGCTTATAATACATTTTAAAAGCATCAATCCACTCCACCTCTAATTAGGGTGTTTGCAGTTAATTTTTTCTTAAAAACAATTAGATGGAAGAATCAATTGAAAATTAAAAAAAAAAAATCTGAAATCGGATTAAAAGAAAAAAAAAATCAAGGAGCTAACTAAAAATTTAGTAAAAGTATGGGGACTAGTAGATAATTTAACCTTTACTACTGTAGCTTTGTAAACCTCTTGTGTGGTGTAGGTTATGTTCGAGAGGTATGAAAACTCATGAATCATGATTTACTATGCAAAATAAGAATATGTAATTATAAAATCTATTAGATTGAAATTAATAATTTAAATTATTTTTTAATTGAAAATTTCACATAATTTTGCTTTTTAATTAAATATCACATGTACAAGTGGTCAATAATCAATAAACCAATCCGAATCATTAATTTTAATCTAATGTTTTAATTAAATGTTTTGATTTATTACAATAACCACAATTCAACAGGTAATTATTATAAGAAAAAAAGTTTAATTATAAGCATATTAAATTAAAATTAATGGTTTATATTATTCTTTATATTAAGGATTATTAGTTAAAGAGAAACAACATGTGCTATAAATTTTAATATTGTAATTTTATATAATAAAAAAATATTGACATTATATTATACAAAATTATTCCCAAAGTGAATAATACTCATCTATTTTGGCCTCACTATAGAGATCAGATATTTTGAATCACTTGATTCATCAACATCTTATATGCATGTGCAAGGGAATTTTCATTATGGACTTCTTATTAGCCACTGACGTGTTTCTCACTTTTGCATACTGTTTGGGATAAAAGTACTTTTACAAACAATCACAGTTTTATTGAATAACTAAAGCTGCAAAAGAATGATAATGAATTATGACTCTCTTCATATAGTAACGACAAGTTATGGGTGGGGGTAGAAGAATTTTGTTCATCTTAGGAACCACAGATGAAAACAAGTTCAGCTTCTCCATCAATAGCCTATAGACCGTAGTTGCAATAGCCAAGGACAAAAAGCTTCACTCTATTTCAGCATTATATTTAATCACATTATTTTATTTTCACACTAAATTTTGTACATGTCTAATATTTAACTAAAAAAAAACATTTGTTTGACTAATTTAATCTATACTTAATAACTTAATCATTGAGGATAGAGCAGATAGTTTACAAGTTGTTTATTCATTAGTTATTACTATTTCTTGAGTAAATATATGCATGTAAGGTAATCTTTGAACATATATGTGTCGATTTGATTCATGTTTACATCCATATAATTTTTTTATACCACTTGGAAGATGTATACACTCTAAGATAGAATTCCCTTGCCCAATTCTCAGACCTTACATTCCACATTCCCACATCAGAAACTTTAATTATAAATTGTTGTGGCATTACATGTTTAACTAATAATTAGACACGTGTTTTCTTTTCTTTTCTTTTTCCTTTTTTTAACCTGAGTGGTGCATCTAGGAATAGCGTCTCTCAGATTGTAGTATGCTCTACTTGTAGGTGTCCATTGCCCGCTACCAAACCTAATAATCTCATAACATGAAATGTCATATATTTGAATTACACATAAATGCTGAAACATGGTTAAATAGTTATATTGGTAATTGGTAATGAGCTTACCCTACAACAAAGAAAGAATAGTCATTAATATGCCACGTACGACTGCAAAGAGTTCTCCCAGTTTTGGAACACAATCTCCACAAATTCATGACAGAAGTTTGGAGGTGGGCTTTGACTTTGGTAACGTTTGTAATGCATGGTAGGAATGCTTCCAACAGAGAAAACTCCAGAGATGTTGAATTAATCAGCGAGTTTCAACGGGGTATCTGGTGCATATCTCTGTTTGCTATTGATAATAGGGGCAGAGTTTTCTAAAATCATGGTTTTAATCCATACTGGTAAGATGATCCCTGAGGGTTTGGCCTAGCTAGGTCCACTTGCTGCAATGTATGGAGCAACAAAAACAAAACATCACAACAAGTAATTAGTTAAATAAGAAGTAAGGATCATATACATATGTTACTTGGAAGTTGGAACTGCCAATAATGAAGGTCAATTATGAATATGAAATTATACTAGTTTATAGGCTACAACTAGTGAATAAGTTAACAAAGAGTACCGAATAGTCCTGGCATGAAAAAAAGAGGAAGCAGTGACATGGGTAGGAATGGGAGTGATGAAGTGAAAGGAAGATATTGAAACAAATGCAAGTGATTCTTAGTGTGTCTTGAACCAATCTCCAGCAAGTATGGTGAAGTCCCCTGCAGGAAGAGGGAAAGGAACAGGAATTCTGATGCCGCCAAATCCTCCAGCAGCTTTGTGCATTCCCAGAGATGGGAAATAAAAATTTAAAAAAAAAAAACTACCAATCTGGTCTTTAACTTGGAGAACAATAGTGTAGTGTTTTTCCCAGATGGGATTGGACAAATTGTGCCAGAAACTCCATCCTGCTATGAGTTTATCCTTTGCTATAAGCCATTCCTGCACAAAATATGTTAAGAATATCAACATAATTCCAATAAATTGTCTTTTATCAAATTAAATGTTCATAAAACAATTTGTATGCCAGTTGGCAGAAGACAAGTCTTTAATAAAAAGATAAAACCATTTAACTATTATCCTAGGTAGTGAGACCACGATAATTTTACAAGAAGCATTGACTTCCTTACTAGTTTTCGGCAGCTAAAAGCATAATAAGATTGCTGGATAAAAAGGGAGAGTGCTTAATTTGGTGGTAGTTTTCTTTCTTGTAACCAAAGATTCATTATTAATAGAATACATTCCTGAAGACTGCTCCAAAGGAGTTGAATAAGATACAAAAAAAAGTACCATGATATAAGCAATGGTTCCCTAAGGTAGCTATGCACATTGATGATCAAGTTGTCATTCGTAACCGCGTCTATGAAGGACCCTGGGAACTTCCCATTAATAAAGATCCCCTGCATATTGAAACCCAGAATCTCGTTGAAAGCAAACAATTTCTTCCACAAGAGTGATCATCAGTTTGTTCAGCCATATAAGAAAAAGATAAATCATTTGTTGCTCACGATAGCAAAATCAACAGATCAAACTCTCGTGTAGGTTGCAATGGCATGCAGTTTCTGATAGGAAAAGAAAAGAACCTAGTGCTTGACATCAAGAGGGTAAATGTTACCATAGGTAAGCTTCCAAGTTAAGAAATCCAAGTTGACTCCGTTGCAAAGTAATTCAAGTGCAAGAACAAGAATGAGAGAAGATAGAGCTTTGCATTATTGCATAGTCTCATTGTGAATACACTTATTTTCTCCCCCGCCACCATAGAACTTGTTAAAACAACAGTGTTGTTGTTTATTTATGAAGATTAAATTTCGATCTGTTGTTAACAAAGTTTTAGCGCCAATTGATAAAGAACCTATATATAACTACAAGGTCTCTCACTCTTTCTTATTCTTGTTTGTATAACGAGTAACGAGTGAGCAAAGAAAATTGGAATGAGTTTGTGAGAACCTCAAAATCAGTACATACATATTCCGGCCTCAAATCCATAACCAAAAAATAATCAAAATAGAACTTTAGTGTTGTATTATTGTGTCAACACTAGTCCTCAAAATCGGTACATACATATAAATATATAAATAATATAAAATTAGTCTCTCACTCAAATTCGTGTATTCCATTGATGATCTCTACTAGAACTGCATGAGACTCAAACTGCATCCAATTTAAATATTGAAGTTGACGAAAGAGATTACATGTGTCCACTCGTAAATTTTGTTAACAAAATAAGATAAACATATCAATAAGTAAAAAGTAGCTGTTATATCGGAATTAAGATACTCTATTAGTTCATCTTTTAAAAAAAAATCCTCTAATACTTGATATACTCGTGGAATTTTAAGTTAGAAGTCACCAAATGAAAGGAAAAGACAAGAGAATCAAATATAAATTTTACAGAAAGGGGTGGTATAACTACCCCAAATAAAAAGGGGTTAATAATGATAATAAATTTGTGGAGATAACTCAGTTGATCCACGTTCACCAAATTCTTTTTATACTTTTCTTTACCTTTTATTTTGTCAACTTCATATCCTTTATTCTTTAGTCGAGTTGGCTCACACTAATTTAACAAACTCAACCCAAACACAATCTAACTCGTGTTCACCGCTACAGTTCATTAGTCATTGGGTTAAGGGATTGGACACAGACCAAATAAGTTTGTGGTTGAGCACCACAAATTCAGTACACACATATATAGTGTTAAGTGTAATTCAAATATCAGTTATAATTAGTTAGACATATATATGTCTGTTAATTAGCAACTGTTAAACACTATAAATAGTGTTATTCTCTTTGTAATACATGTCAGTGTCAAATCAATAAACCATTACCTTTCTCTGCAGAAACTCTCTCAATATCATAATTTCCTTGAGTGTTGTTCAACTTGTTCTACCAAATTGGTAATCAGAGCTTATTCGTTCTTGGACCTGAAAACTCTGTGAGTGTGCAGTTGCATCTTTGAGAAACAACTGTGATGGGTTCAAGCGGGAACCTCGTTCCCTTCGCAGTGGCCAGTTCCTGTCATCAAGAACTGGGATAGATGGCAAATTCAGATAAGGGTGCAATTTGGCTTCCGGGACATGCTGGAAATCATAATGGAAGGCTACCTAAAACTAGGTGAGGGAGCCTCAGATGCACAGAGGGCGATCCACAAAGAGAACAAGAAGAAGGACGACAAGGCTTTGTTCATGCATGTTGCTCCAGTGTGTTGATGTAGTCTAACGATCAAGCACTGTAGGCTCAAGTGACCAAGAAAGGAGCTTGGGACAAGAAAAAGTGGAAGAAAGGGAAGACAAAATCCAACAAGAGTGGTAGGTCTTCCAACAAAGAAAAGTCAAAAAGTGATCACTAGAAGTGTGCAAAATTTAAAAAACAATTCAAAACCGATTCGACTCTTAAAATCAGTTTAAAATTAGTTAAAAACTAGTTTAGTTCAAAATCAATTTTTTTTAAATCAGTTCGGTTCAGAACCGATTTCCAAACTAGTTTGACTATTTGGATATAAAACTGAACCAATTAAAACAGTTCGAAACCAGTTTAGTTTGATTTTTTTACCAAATTAGTTTTTGCACACCCCCAGTGATCACAAACCTAAATCATCAAATAAAAGTGGAGGAGGATATGAGAAAATCAAAGGAGGCTTAAAAACCTTTGATAAAAGGAAAGTGAAGTGCTTTAACTATCAGAAATGGGGTCACTTTGCGGATGAGTGTTGGCATGGAAAAGGAAAACATAAAAATGCAAGTGATGATGAAGCATATGTGGCCCAAGAAGATTCAGATTTTGACCCAGTTCTATCGATGGCAACCACCTGTGAGGATTCATCATAGTCTGAGTCGTGATTCCTTGATATTGGATGCTCAAACCACATGACTAGCCACAAATAATAGTTGAGTAATCTTAACACCAGAAGAACAAGAAAAGTTCGATTTGTAGATGATAGAACATTGGGTGCAAAAGGTTTTGACACCATTGTGATTAAAAGGAAGAATGAAAAATTAGAACTTATAGAGAATGTACTATATGACCAAGCATGAAGTCCAACTTATTGAGTATTAGACAACTAATTGAGAAAGGATTTTCAGTGATTATGAAGCACAACTTAATGGAGATGTTTGATTATTCTCAGAGGTTGATTCTAAAGGCTCTTCTTGCAATAAAAAACATGACCTTTCAAATCAACATAAAGGCTATTGAAATTCAGTGTTTGAAAATTGTTGAATCGAAAGAGGAGTGTTGGCTTTGGCACTTGATAATTGCCATAAATTCCTATACTTTGGTGTCATATTAGGGCAGTTAGTTGATATCTCTTGTGCTTTTGAATTTTGTTTATGTCCGTTTGAGTTAAGTTTTAAATAAAAAGCAAGGTTTAACTAGGATTTTCTAGTTTATGACTTTTATGCTTGATCTTGGTTTGTTTTCTTATGTTTTGTTGGAGCTTTGTGGATGCAAGAGTCGAGCAAAGGAGATGTCCTAAGAGTGATCTTGAGGTGTCAAGGATCCTTTTGTTCGAAATCTAGAACTTGGAGGTTTTGCGGAGGCAAAATAATTTTTTTAGAGTTTTGGAACCTTGCACACATGTGCAAGAAATTAGAAGGATAAACGCGCCCTTGTGCAACGGGACCGACGAGATTTTTAGCTATTTTTCTATTTTTTTTTTTGTTTTGGGCTTTGGTGGCTGTTGTCCTATTGCATTAAATAGGAAAATTCTAACTTAGTTTAGAGGTTTTGAACACTTGACGTTTCAAAGAGAGAAAGAGAAGGAGACGTTCTTGACGATTTTGGAAGCTTTTCTCCGTGACTATGAATATCTAACTTCTCTCTATCATTGGGGTTTATCATAATTAGTTATACCTTCATGTAATTGCTACCTTATTTCAATTCAATAAAGTGTTATTATTGTTCTTCTTCTATGTTTAATGCTTGTATATGACTTGATCACTTGTTTGCATAATCTTATTTATTAATTTGTAATTGAGAAATTATTTTGAATTACGAACTGAAGAAGATAACCAATCATTTTTGTGTCTAGAGATAGGATAAAGATGATTGGTCATAATTAAAACCTTTTTTCTTAATGCAAGTACCTTGGTTACATTAATTCAAGTGATTGTTAATGAAATTAAAGGGCTTTGATTCTCTCACTTAAAAGATTAAGGCTTGAATAATTTTGTGGATTGATAATAACATAAACTTATTTGAATAGTAACTTGTGGTAGGTGCATGTTAGGAAGTCCAGTGAAGTTAAATCCAAACAATCCTTCTCATTGATTGAAACTCCATTTATTGTGCATGCCAAATATTTGATAAATTTCAAAACTCAACCATCTTGCATTTTAATCTTTTTATGCAATCTTATTGTATTTGAGTTACCTATGTTGAAATCTTCAAATCAATATTTATTTTCTTTATTTCCCTTTTTATTTCTTTCCTTTATTGCCCTTTTTATTTTTCTTACCTTAATTTCTTTATCTTTATGCATATTGTTATTTAGATTTAGTTACTTTAATTCTTCCAATATCTCTTAGTCTAAAATTTTCCTATTAATTATCCAATTATCGCATAAGTCTCTGTGGAGACGATAATTTACTTATCACTTTGTTTACTTGAACGATTCAGTACTCTTGCCAAAATCCCAACAAGTTCCTGGTGCTATTATTGGGGACTTGTGTCTTTGTAATTGGGCAAATTTTTAATTTTTTTTTTTACTTTAAACATTTTTTTCTTCCTTGCATTTATTTTATTTTTATTTTTATTTTTTATTTATTTTTGTTCATCACCCAGTGCTTACTGCCTTTCTAGTTGGTTAGTTTGTTATGAGTTTGTGTATGCCAGGTACCATTCGTACAAGGAGAAAACACAAAGCCCAGAGATCTTTGTTTCATTCCAGAAATTGAGACACTTGCTCGACAACTCAGTGGTCTAATCAAAAGAGCAAAACAATAAGTACAACAATTAACAATTGAGATGGACAAGCATTGAGCCACTTCAAGGCATCTCCCATGAGAGAAAAGCGAAAAACTCTTAGATAAAGGTTCTCCTCTTCATTCTAAGTCACCCCTTGGTCTAGCAATGCTAGAAAAGACTAGCAGACCGTTATTGGTGACACGGTTCGCAAGATATATCCTCGCAGGTGGTGTTTCTCCTGCCATGTATTCGTCTTCTAAACTATAAGAGTATTGGAAGATGTCTCCTCAGGTGCAACAGAGGTTATATAATTCATTCTCGCCATTGATCCCAAAGGTAGCAAACTAGAATTATATCATACTTAAGATATTGGTACTTCGTTTGAAAAAAAGAAACTTATGAAATTATAACATGAGTGAATGGAAGTCATAAAAAGATGACAAAATCCAATAATATTGTATTTAAAAAATAAAAAATTTAGTAGGGGTAGTTTAGTAGGGAGACCGTTAAATTAAAGATTTTAGAATCGTGTGTTTGATCCATGTTCATCATATTTTTTTATTTTTTTGATAATTTTGAAAAACTAAGAGACTAAATACTTTTATTTTAAAATAAGAAAACTAACTTGCAAATCAGAAAAAATGGAAAGGTCAAAGTTATATTTTCACCTATTAAGATATAAAAATAAGCATTCATCATATGATTTATACAAACTAAAATTTATAATGTTATCTTTAAGTTGGTCCAAAAGTCCTCAATCTCACCACAAAAATTATATAATGATTGCCATTGTTCCAATTCAATCTTCTCATTTCTACTTACAACTAAAACTCTAACATGCTATCTAGCTCCTTCTCTCGTGCGAAATCGCATAAAGCCTCAACTTTAAATTTACTTTAAAATTAAATTGTTTAGAGTCTTTCCTAAAATATCTAAGGAGAAAAAAAAAGTATAAGGAAAGTTACCCATATTATATATCTAAAACGTAGCAAACAAGAAGTTATATTATAATTAAGATATTGTTACTTGGTCTCAAAAAAAAAAAAAAAACTCATATACTTGAGATATGATGGAATCGTAACATGAGTAAATGAAAGTCACTGAAAAGATGACAGAATCCAATAACATTTTACTTTAAAAACATAATAAATTTAATAATCAATATGCGGGGATAGCTCAGTTGGGAGAGCGTCAGACTGAAGATCTGAAGGTCGCGTGTTCGATCCACGCTCACCGCATTTTATCATATATTTTGAGAACGAATATGAAAAAGTGAATACATTTTAACATATATATACTAGGCCACTTGTTGTGCACGTGAATGCATAACAATCATCTATCTGCCTTAAAAAAATTAATGTTTTTCCTTCATTATTAACTTGGATATGGTTAATAAAGATGATCTTATTCTTATATGAATTGTTTTCTTAATAAAAATAGGTGTTGTAGTTAAGAAATCGTCATTTCATACTTACTCTATTTTTCTTGTCTTGCTGTTTTGCTTGGTTGTGATTCGTGGTGATAACCTAGTTGGAATCTCAGATAGTTCTTTTTAACATTAGTTCCTTTTGTTTTAAAAAAAAGTATAGTAACTTAACTTCTAACTTACATAGTTGTTTGAAAAGAGATTAGGAAACATAAAAGGAAATAAAATCCATGTAATTAATATACCTTAACGTTCTCCACACATGACCATAAACCCAGCAATGACATTGAAAGTGTCTTATTTATAGTTTTCATATGTGCTTTTGTGAGTAAAACACAAATATTATTGTACCTATTAGTAACAATAAGTTATCCTACTTTTCTAGCATTGAGATAAAAATTGATTATTCATTTAGATATGGTTACTCTACTCAATTATTTTTTAAAATACACCCTTGATTACGAAGTCATTTTTTTTATTTCTAGAAACAAATAATTCTTCTCTTTTCTAATTACTACTTATCTAAATTATTGTTTCATTTACTCTTTCAATATATACTATTAAATTACTTGCATTAATAATTTAATTATTTAATTATAACTGAATTTTTTTTAATTGCCTTCCTCCAACTAAACGTTAATATCCCCATTATATTAGCAAATAAATCTTTTCATGTGATTGTCAGAGATAAACAAAGCATAAACAAGCAGGGCCTGTTAAAATTTGCAAGCACTGAGTTTATGATCACTGTGTGCATCTCTCTCCTCACATGACATGTCATATAAAAAATTCACTTGAGAAGAGTCATTTCCGTTATGTTCATATACTACACAAATAAATTAACAAATATAATTTCAAGATAAATCTTTAATTACAACTCCCCCTACTTTCTTGAACCTTGAAAGGAAGCACCTATCATAAGCACTAATATTGGTCATCAAGAAATCCTTATGCTCTAACAAATACAAAATAATCCTACACATCCACACACACCCAAGAAAGAAAAAAACTAAAAAATATTTTTTTGCATCTCAGAAAAGGAATAACAACAAAACGGGGAAAGCAGCAACCAAGTAATTGTGCAAAATGATGTTGATTGCACTTATTTTTATGCTTCTAAAGGTTCTGAACCTTAAATTATCCCATGCATTGCTTGATTGAGTAGTGTTCACCACTTCCTTTGTCTTGTTACTTAAATTCTTACTGCACCAAGAGAATGAGAACACACATTTAGGCAAGACAAGAAAGTTCTTAACTTATAAAAAAAGTTTAGATCCAGAGAACAATGAAAAACAATTAGGCAACTAAGCAGACAAAGTTTCTTACCTTCCGGGAAATATACATCTACCGCGACCTACAAAGGTATTCCCACAGGAGTGGTAAAAAAAAGTATTAATCACAATCGTTACATTTACACTAAGAATAGACAACAAAGAGACATACAAAATGGTGGATGAAAAACTTTGCTAAACTATAACAAACGAGTAATTTATCCTGTGTCATACTTCAGCTGGAGAAATATTGTATTTTAAAATCTTTGCTAAACTAAAACAAACGAGTAATTTATCCAATCGAATTTGAGACATGCGGATGAAAAATATCTCATTACCTTTCCTCAATATCTGAAACTAGTTAAAGTACTTGAAAAAAGTAATATTGCACGGATACATGCTATTGCATACTCATTGCAGGAAAGAATCATAGGAGACCAATGATCAAATCCAAATAGGTTTTTGTTCCGTTGTGGCTAGAACATTTTAACAGAACCAATCCATGAAAACATACGTGACAGGGACATTATTATTTCACACGGAACATAAGCTGAACTATTTAGCCTTCGTTCTTGGAAATTTGGCAAAACTAAAAACGTGGATTATGATAGTAAAGAAACAACATAATACAACCATAACTCTACTCATCTAACAAGACAGGAAATCACATCCTCCTCAGAATGACTACTACAATTATATTTGGGAGGAAAATTATCTAAACCTATACAGGGATACTACTAGCTGAGAATCTTCGTTTTGCTGTCAAAACTGCCATTCCCTTTTTCAGTGAATTGCCAAAACTGTGAAGAAATTTATTGCCGGTATTGTACGACGGAACATTGAGCAAGATACTCAATTGACCATCACCGTAAAGCATTCACGAATGCCGTCAATGAATCAACATCTCTCTTTTCCGAAGGGTACTTAATTGGTTGAGAAGAGTGTTTGGGGAAGAGTAGTATTGTGGGGAAGCTTCCCAACTGCAGTTCACTCTTTGCATATTCCTTCTGGTCTCCATCGGCTCTGAATTTTGCAACCTTCACTCCTGACCCAGCTAACTTCTCTGCCAAATCAACATATGATTCCTCCATAGCCTGTTACAAGTCACAATAAACATCTCATTAGAGAATGGATATTTCAAACCAAATGAACCATAGTAAGATAATCTTAACAGAGTATTCAAGTTTAGGGAATAGAGTTTTACCTGACAGAATCGGCACCATGGTGCATAGAGCACAACAAGCCAGGGTTCTTTTCGGTTCTCCAATTTTGCCAAATTCTCAATCCCAGACCTGCTCAAGCTGACCACATCCTGGGAGTTGAAAATGTCAGCGACAGTGGCAGATCCATTTGCTTGGGAGGCACCATTTCCATTAAGCTGGGCAGCATCTTCCTGTTTTATATTACCTTTGTGAAGACCACACTCCTTGGCTTTGGCATCCTCCCACCACCACCTTCCTTCTCTTTCATGTTGACCCGGTAAAACTGGCCTTGTGCACGGCTCACAGCCAATCGAAACATATCCTTGGGAATGCAATGAATTTACAGGAACATCCATGGTCCTAAGGAAGCTCCATATGTCTAGACCATTAACATTTGCAACCGGGTTCCACTTCACCAGGCTGCCAATTCCACCATCCAGTCCCTCAAAAACAGGATCAACCTGGACAACAGGGATTTCAGACCTAGTACCAGGAGACTGATCTTTTCTCTGTCCAGTGATCCATGCTTTGAGACCCTTAAGGGCTCTCCTCAAGGGCCTCACTTTCCTTACCCGGCAGCACTCTTGATGCCCATCCTCGTAAAATGAGAAGAGCCCCTTAGTTCTTACCAATGCCTGAACCTCAACTGCATCAGGGAACATGTACTCAATGTGAATTCCATAATGCTTCTCAACCGCGTCAAAAAATTTGTAGGTTTCTGGATTCAGTCTCCCAGTGTCAAGACTAAACACTCTGTAGGGTCGACCCGTCAAATGTGCATACTCAATCAAAGCAACATCTTCAGCACCACTGCAAAGATAAAACTATTCATTAAAATTCAAATCCAGATAGATATCATAGCACTTACTTTCTAGTTAGTCAGAGTCACACAATTCAAGATACAATTGTCAAAATACAATTGACAATTAAACGTGTTAATGAATAAAAACCCACAAGCAAAACAAACGAATTACACAACATAACACAAAAGGAACAAAATTTAATTTTCAGCTATATTTGAACTTCATCGTTCTTGTATCTCGACCGATCGATTCAGCAAATTTCATATTGATTTTGCATTTTCACCGAGTGACAAACGAAAACATTTAACAATTTGTTTCTAAAAAATATACATTTTCCAACAGAATATTTCTTAATCCTCCTACATCATTCTCCTAATAATATTTCTAATTGTATTGTAATATTTTCCATGTATTCTCCTATTAATATCCTTACTTGCTTTGTAATATTTTTTTGTTTTTAACACATTAAATATAGATATTTTCACTTTTCATTGAATACTCGTTAAAATTATTTGTAGAAATATATATAACATTTCTCTTTACAAGAGCAAGTTAGAAATTGTTTGTCCCACGTTCCCCTATGTCACTATCTACTAGAAGCTATGAACGTGACATTAGTTTTTGGAAACACCTGCGGAACATTTGAAAATCTCCCCTCACCAATAATTCGGGCCATGAAACAACGGTTGAAGGTAAAATTCAAAAGAAATATTCATACGCTCATGCAACACCGGCATAAACTTTCTTTCCCATATACGGAAAAAAAACTAACAAACAAAACATCATGCAACAAAAGCACAAAAATGTAAAATTAAGAATCTACCTAAAGGCAATAGCGATGTCGTTCCCAAATTTCTCGAGGGCCCTATCCATAATTTCAAGAGGAGATGCATTTTCAAGGTCTTTCGCTAATTGCTCAAAATCTTCCTCTCCCTTCTCAACCTCTGCAAATCACACGCCAAAACATCAACAAAAGCTCGAATCGCCTCCAATTAAGGAGGGCGGGGGGGACTTTATTTCAGAAAATTCCCTGAAACAAGGTAATGTGTTCATAACATAACGCGGAAAACATACCAGGAGCAACGATAGTTGCAGCAAGAGGAACAATAGAATCGTTCCGTTGCGGTTCGGCGTTGAGTGGCCTCACCGAGGAGCGTCGTTGAGTTACATTGACAACACCAGACGAAACATGCGGCCTCTCCGGAAACCGAAACGAACTGATTTGAGGAGCTGAAAACAAAAACACGCATCAAATTAACGAAACCTTAAAACATCATAAATAGCGACAAATTCAGATCACGGTAGTTTTTTTTTTTTTTTCGTCCTTAAAATGAGGGAAAATGATGAGTACCTTTTGCGTCGGAGGAAGATCCGAGACGCGAGAAGAAGGAGCTGGACGCTGCTGCAGCTGCAGAAGAGGAAGAAGTAGTGGAAACGGCGAGAGCCATTGTTGAAGAAGGAATCTAAGGTAGGAAAAAAGAGAGTAGATTCTGTTGGTTTTTTTCAGGGACATGAAGGAGAATGAAGGTTTCATTATAAAGAGGAGTGCATTTGAACCTGGACGCAATTCTGGCTATCTTCGTTTTGCTTACGTGGCGTGAAGCTATTGGATTAACGGAAACCCGTGGCGCGTGGCTTCTCTTCGGTCGCGCGGCCAAATTAGACTCTCGTGTCACTTTTAATCTTTCGTTATCTTCACCGATTCTTCCGCTTCTTTTTTACTATAAGCACAACTATGTTTTCAATTATAAATTAATATGTTAAATTATAATTTTAAATTCACAATTTTGTTTACATTATATATATATATATATATATATATCTAAATTAAGATATTTTAGTTATTCTTCCATCAATTATAATGATATACTTATGTGAAAAATTAAATTAAATAAAAAATAATAAGCTTTTTAATAAAAATTAAATTCATAATTTTATATTTATAAATAAGATAATAAACTATTGTTTAATTAATTATATTAACATTACTTTTTTATGTATCAAGAGTTATTAATATTTTTTTAAATTACCAAAATTTATAAATTAAAAAATATTTAATATATAAATCCTTTTAATTTAATTTTATTTCATTTTATATGTTTTTATTTTGAATAATTTACATATTTTTATTTTATCAATTTATAATTCAATTTCATAAATCAATATGCAAATTATTT
>PYAF01003438.1:180828-190935 GCA_007407185.1 Glycine tomentella
TTTAAATATGTGAGATGGAATGATGGATCTAATAGTACTTTCAAATAACTACTTTTAAGTGAAAGTTTTATGTTACCGTTCATTTAAATGGAAATATATAAATAAAATATATTTGTAAACTCTTTAATTAAAAACACACACACACATTTTGAGCTGGTTATTTGTTAAGGAGATTTTGAAAATTATAATGAAATAAATAAATAAGAAGAAGATAAATAAATTAAGTACCGGCAACTTCTTTTTATTAATACAACTTCAGAAATTATTATATTTTAAAATTGTTATAAATTTAAAAATTTAATTATTTTTTAAAATAGACTTAACCAACAAAAAGTTTAGGTAAAACATTCACGTTAATACATCAAACGAAGGTCTTAATATTTTAATTCTTCGGTTCGTCTTCACATTAGTTCTGTTGGTCATTTTGTGCCCAATTATCAAATTTAACCATTAGGAGTGTAAATTTATTAATGTTGCTGCTTCAAATAAAATTGAATTTAAATTCTTAAACAATGTCGAGTGTAAATATATGGTTGGAACTTCGAAGTGTGATTGGAAATAAAAATTTCATTAAAAACAATTAAGCACTGGCAATGCTTTTTATTTTATTTTTTTGCTGAATATCAAAATGAATGAAATAGAATCATAAACTTGGCTAAAAGTCATAAGTCTTGATGCTCTTGCAAGAATATGAATAATATAATTAAATTGTCTCCAAATAACTCGTCCTAGAATTTTTGAAATTTGTAAAAACTTGCTCTACATTTGTCAAGGAAAACATGCAAAAATAGATACACCATTTGCAACATGATTAAAACTCTCCATTATATATATATATAGTTTTGCAATTGCTCTAAAAAATAATGTTATTGAATCCTAGCTGCTGGATCCAGTGGATAGCACATTCAGCTTCTGAAGGTGATGGAAGTCCTTGGAAAATATTGGACTTTGATTTTATATAGCTTCCATGTTCTCCCCGATACAAAGACCAACTCTAAATGTGTTTATCTCTTTGAAAATAGCAGCATCTAAGTTACATTTTAGGAAGCCGTTTGGAGGAGGAATCCAAGTGCTTTCGTTGTGATCTGTGCTATGTGGTTGCCTCATATTTAACTTTCTCCTAGCTGCATTCTAATATGAAATATATTGTTGACTGAGATTGACTGACATTGCAGGATCACTGTGCGTCTCGCTCGTTCCACATACTCGGTTCTAGTTTAATTAGTTAATACAAATATGGTCTTAAAAAATAACTATAAATAAAAAATAACGCATTTTATTTTCAAAGTTAAAGAAAATATGTTGTTTAAAATATTAAAAAAATATAACAGAAAACCAAGATTGATTTCATCAAAGAGAAAAACCAAAACTTAAAGCTCATTAAATAGTCCCAATAATGGACACTCATCTTTGATTGTGTGAATGAGAATCTCATTAATGAAATTCAATAAGTAACAATAAAGTTATTTGTTGGCTAAAGTACACTAAAATTACGAATGTTGCATAGTTGTTCCAATTTTTATTCCTACGACGAAGTGTATTTTAACCTGTGTCAATTATAAAATTGAGGTATACATATTTTAATTGACTGGAATATCATATTTAAATACTTCTTAATGAATTCCACTGACAATTAATTGTGGGGGTAATAGTCACATATCACTCTTTGAGAGTTCACTTAGTGAGTGTGATGATAAGATCATCAAATAACATGCGATCACTTAATAGAACTCAAATTAACACATATATTATAATGTGTTTTGTTATAAAGCCTAATTAAAGGGGTGTAATCAAGACAAACAAGTCTTTACTTTTTCCTCAGTTGAAATTTTATATGCACTAAGTACAAGGCTCAAACCCAAAAAGTTTGTACACTAAAAACATAATATCAATTGTTCAACTAAAAAAATGTTTTTTAGTTTTTTCACATAATTATTATATTATCCATTTCTTTAAATTTCAAATTAGCATGGAATTGTTGGAAAAATATTTTTATTATAATTTAAAGTATAAAGTTAAAGTATTTTATTATAAATATTTTACCCACTATAAATCAACTTTCTTCTCTCTCTTAAAAAAAATCTATTGGTTCCTAATTTTAAGGGAGATTTTCTTTTATTGTTTGTTGTTGAAAATTGTGGGCTATGTTTATAAATAGTTGCTAGTTGAGAAAACAATAAAATACGATCATACATGTATCGTATAAGAAAATTACTATTCTCACTACCAAAATTGTTATTTCCACTATCAGATTTTGTGAAATGATAAACCTACCTTTCCCCTTTTTTTTGCACCCCATTTATCATTCCTTCAGACTTCTCACCCTTTAACCCCAATCGTTGTCATGCGTCACCCTTCATCATCTAGATCCAACATCATTGTGCAAGAGCGATAAAAGAAGTCAGTGAGTGTCACTTTCCCATAAAATGTGATCTCTGTAACAACCACAAGGGCCACAACCACGAGGACACACATGCCACTCATGCATCGCCCACCTCGCCCACCTCGCACCACCCTATCCATGCGCATGTACTATGTGTACCCTACCACGTCAGGTGATGTGTGTCGAGTTCTCAATGTTAAGTCAAAATACATTTATGTCTTAAAAAAGAATCAAGACTTCTAATTATTTTGATTAGATGTAAATAAATACAAATGATAAATTTTGTGTCTGATATGTTATCAAATCATGGTCTGTATTTCTGCATTTGAGTTTTCAAACAATACATCCATGTAAGCTGATTTGGTGTAACCTTAAGTAGTGCATTTAAGACCTTTATTTAATACGCTTGTGTCTGAGATTCTTTCTTGCAGATAACATTCTCCTAGGATCTTAAAGAATAATTGAAGTCCACAATATGAAAGTGTTGATTTTTATCAAAAGGTGCGCTCTATTGGTGCATACATGCTATGCTGGAAGAAGTGACTTTTTTGCTAAAATGTAAAACACACCAACCTATCAACATGAATTTTGCATGAATAAGGGACATGCATTTAATGTAAGCATTAAATGTTCCAACGGCCTCAAGACTTCAAACGAAGAACAAAGTGAAGAATTCACCTATTGAGAGACAACAGATACTTGGAGATGAATGTTATAAATAGAAGAAGCTTTGAAGAAACAAGGCATGAACCTACTTGTGGGTGGGGTTGGTTTGAACATAGGATAGGCTAGGATCAAACATGATTTGAATGAATTATTCATTCATTTTGTTTTGGTAAAAAAAGTTTCTATAATTGTTTGTATAGATACTAAGCTCTAAAAACAACTTGTAAGCCTTGAGAGAAAAGACTAAAGTACTACGAGATATATTTATCTGTAAGACAATCTCATATTAGTCATTGTGAAAACTTCCAACAAATCTTGTTAATTTGTTTAGAGTTAGTAATGACTTAATATAACAAAGAATACTAGGTTGAAGTCAAGCTTGGGGTAGAGCTTGTCTTTGTAAGAGTCAGAAGTAACAGTGAAAAATGCTTGTAACTTTTGAGAGGTTAGAAGAAACTTGGTGGATTGCTGAAAACTTGACATAGTCTCAGGATAGAGACGAACCAATATAAACTTTGGTGTGTTTTTCTTTACTACTCATCTTTGTGTTTTACGGACAAAGGGTTTGAATTTGTTTTTAAATTTTATATGTTTTTGAGCTGATAAAGAAATCATTCTCTTTTTTGTATTCTTTATGTTTTCTAAAAAACCTATATTAGACGATAAACGTGATTTTGGTTAAAAATAGTTTAACATTTCTAAAAATATAATACAATGCCCTTCTTGTGTTATTTGTTTCTACACTAAAAGAAATCATACTTTTGTTTTAGTAATTTCGGTCATCTTTTTCAACAGAAGTATACTTTTGTTTCAGTGAATAGGGGTGGAAAAAAAAACAGAAACACAATTTTGTTATAAAAGTTCTGATGCTTTTTAAAATGTTTTGGAGCATTGGTGTTTGTTGGTTTAGAATCCTTCGTTGCACATGATCGGTCTGATAAGTTGACATATTTTGGGAGAAGAGCACATATAATAATTTTCTAGGAGTGCAGCGAGACATTTTCCCTTTACGGACATAGCATTGCACGCTTCAACCTAAACTTTTCTTAACTCTCCTTTGTTATATTTTTTTTTGTATTAATTGATTGTTATAAGCATTGTATGTGTTTTTTATTCTATGTGAAATATAAAGGAACTAGGAATGACCATGTTCTTACATTTCTACTTTAAAACTTCTAGGTTCTTAAAATTACCATATGGGTATAAAAGATAACAACATATTAAAATCCCCAAGTGGAGTTTCAATCTCGAAAACCCTAAAATTTCATGAATTGATTTTTAGGGGCAATTTTCTTGTTGCTCCGTGGGAGGTCATTGACATTGGAAACATTTGTGGCCCCCGTCGACTTAAGCGACATTATTTTTGTTCACACCCTCTTCTTTGTTGCAAGCAAGATTGTGTCATGGTTTTCAAATCCAACACAAGAATAAGTGGTCCCCATAGTCATCTCCTTCACTTCATTGTCCTTGCTGTCGTCGTCTTGGATGCCTATGCCTTCGACAAAGTTGACACCGCCTAGCTCATCCCCAACCCCAATTTCATAGATTTTTCAGAGCGCCACCATGATGAGCTTGAGGGAGTTCACCATGAATATGAGGAGGTCGGTGGCAAAGACACGGGCACAAAAAAGGTCGACTTGTTGCTGCCTAGGATGGGAATAGGGTGCAATGGCGCAAAGAGAATAGGATGGTGTAGTTTATGATTAACAAAGGGCATATTAGTCTATTCATGTTGCCAATGAGGTGCAGGAAGTAGAAAAAGAAATGCAAAGAAGCAATTGCCCATTTGCGCGTAAAGACGGAGAGTGATTTTAGCTCAATCTTCCCTTATGAGCCCACTAGTATATCAATTATCGAATGCAAACGTCTCTCCTTCCAAATAAAGTTTGTGAATTGTTTTTATTGAAATGAAAAACAATATTCTTTTCATTCTTATGATCTAATTATCTAATTCATTAATATATATATTTTTAATCTACAAAAAAATTATTATAAAAAATATTAGAATTTGAGTCTTATAAAAAATACAATTTTAAACTTGAATATGTATAAATTTATTTGGGACAGTAGGAACATTAAAAAAAAACCATAAATGTCATTTAATTTCTTGGGACTGGTCCGGGCTTTATGATGGAATAATGCTTCACAATACACACAACTCCGTCCTTATTCATTATCTAATAATCGGCGGTCACGTATACAATTTAAGTGACAGGCTGTTACATTATCACTCACTCAATTACTCTGATGACTAATGTTACCTTATAAAGCTACACGTCCTCGGTGTTGGAGATTGTTCTGGTTTGTCTGTTCTTTCTCTCGCAATCTTCACTATTTTCATCGGTTAGACACCTCTCTCTGGAAATGGGGTTTTTGTCTCTTTGATTTCTTGATCCCCTTCAATTTCTTTCACATTTATCTACAATTGTTGCTATCCAACGTGAGATCTGTGATTCATTTGGCAATTGGCATGTATGAGTGTAATTTTTGATTCATTTGTCAAATGGCATGCTTTTTTATTTATTTACTTTTCTATTTTGCATTCCAAACCTGTGGAGGCTGAAGGATCTGTTTGTTACTTTGTTAACGAGTTGACTTTTTTAATTAATAAAAAAAAAAAGCTAGATCAGCCTTATTTTTCTTTTTCTGGTTACCACTAGGTTTTAATTGAATTTCACTAAAGTTAAATAAGGTTTCTGAATGTTGTTGCAGAGCATTTGCTTTTCACATTGAATATGGCTGAGGCTACACAATCTAATGCTGAGTTGTTGGAGTGGCCTAAGAAAGATAAGCGCCGCTTCCTGCATGCTGTGTATCGTGTTGGTGATCTTGATCGCACCATTAAGTAGGATTTTGCTGACTTGGGTTGTTGAAATTCGCTCTGACGTGTGTTTAGATGCTCACTGTTTCGTTATCGTTCTATCAGGTTTTATACTGAATGTTTTGGGATGAAGCTTTTGAGGAAAAGAGATATTCCAGAAGAGAAATATGCCAATGCTTTTCTTGGATTTGGCCCTGAACAATCCCATTTTGTTGTGGAATTAACATATAGTATGTTTTGCTCTGTCAACCTTTTGAATTCATGCATAACTTTTCTTGTGATTCTCTGATTATATGTATCTTTTGTCTACCATCCGTTATGTGTTTGATTGAATTGGGCATGGCATGACTTATCTTCACATATGATGTTTTCGGTCAGATTATGGGGTGACCTCATATGATATTGGAACTGGCTTTGGACATTTTGCTATCGCAACTCCAGATGTAAGCCAGAATCTTGCCTTCACCACAGTTTGACCATTTATTTGACCTTTTGTACTGAAATTGAAGTGTATATATCTCTTCCACTTTTAGGTTTACAAATTGGTTGAAGACATCCGGGCTAAGGGTGGAAATATCACCAGGGAGCCGGGTCCAGTTAAGGGTGGGAAGTCTGTTATTGCCTTCGTGAAGGATCCTGATGGTTATGCTTTTGAGCTCATTCAAAGACCTTCAACCCCTGAGCCATTGTGTCAAGTAATGCTTCGCGTTGGTGATTTAGAGCGCTCAATTAAGTTTTATGAAAAGGTAACAGTCCAAGTCATGTTTTTCTATTCATGAGCATGCAGATTAATATAAACCACATTCATCTCCATCAAACCTGTTTTAAGTCGTTTGCTCATAACACAGTTGCATAAATATTCATGTCTATCAACTTATAATTTATAAAACTTTCATACTTTTATTGCTATTATTTGCTTTTCTTTACAGAAGCCTCACTTCCTGCTGATATTTTGATGATATAAGTTCTGTGTATCACCTCCCTCAATTATCTCCTGCCTTGGTCATACTCCACTGGGAAAGTGGCAAATCTATTCTAGGCATGTGGGATAAAAAATAATGGATATTTCTAGAGAGAATGTTCTGTGTTCAGTACATTCAGTCACACTAAGTAAATCTTTCTTATTAATATAAAAAAAACACTTTCAGTTATGCCTTGAACCTACTGCCCAAAAGCTTAAGCTATTAAATATTTAAATGGATGTTTGGGTACTTCTCCGTTGAATATTTGAGTCACACTAGGCAACTCCTACGTACTTTTGTCAAAGCCTTTGTTACTTCTCCGTTGAAGTACATCAGAATTCGTGCTACCAAGCTTTTGGTGGGAAAGCAAACTTAGCTTATGTGAATGCTCATGAATGCTTTTTACTTTTTACATCTACTATTATTTCTCCTTTCCTTAAGAGCCTATTTAGACTAGAAGCATGGACAATCCACGTACCCAGTTACCATGTGCTGAATTTCAATGTTTATTCAGATATATGGGAGTAATAAGGTTCTAACTCTAGATTACTTGGTCATAGAGGCTCTAATATCATGTCATTAACCAACTATCCTAAAGGCGTTAGTTATTATGAGAAGTTTCATGAATGGATTGTAGATCTAACATGTTGCCTGGTACTCTACTTATCCATTTTCCTTTTCTCTCTTTAGGGAGGGAATGTGCAAGGTGAAGAATTGGGTTGAGTAGAAAGTGTAGGGTCTAGTACTCTAGTGCTTATACTGATAAATTTTGAAATCTGTTTCATTGATTGGTTTTATGGATTTGTGTGGCATTATGGATCTGGGTTGGAAATTATTTGTTTTTGCTTGTGATGGACATAAAAATCCATGACAATGCAGTTGGTATATTATGTTTTTAAGTTTTACTGGGTTTTATTAACTATTGGATCATGTTTGTGCAGACTTTGGGTTTGAGGGTGGTAAAGAGGATTGATAGACCTGAATACAAGGTGAGTTTCCTTTTTGATCTTAGCAATCCACTTAAGGCAGGACATATTTCATACCTAAGCTTTTTGACTTCTTAGGCTTGACTTATGATTTTTCCTGGATTATGTTGCTTATCTTACAGTATACTATAGCTATGCTTGGGTATGCAGAGGAGCATGAGACAACTGTGTTGGAGCTGACATATAACTATGGTGTCACTGAATACACCAAGGGAAATGCTTATGCACAGGTTAGTTAATACTTATTAGGTTATACTCCCTCCATCCCTACATATAAGGCCTTTTCACTTTATTGTTTGTCACTTTTATAAGACTCTTCTGATTGTTTGGTGCATTAACTATTGTTTTCCTATAATACCCTTAATTAATTCTCTGTCTTATTAGGATTGGAAATTAGAAGAAGCCATATTAATTAATTAGGTGAGAAGCAATTTAGTGGAGAGAGAAATGAAGAATAATCTTGGAAGAGTAGTATAATTTATTGACAAATTTAATGTGATATACTAATTTAACTAATTTTCTTAAGGGGTGTAAATTAGTTGAAATAATCTTATTAGATATAGGGACGGAGGGAGTATTTCATTCTGGAAGCCTAAACCAGCTATCTTCACATTTCTGTACCCCTTGAAGTTAAAATTTGTGTGCTGCATATAACAGGTGGCTATTGGTACTGATGATGTATACAAGAGTGCTGAGGTTGTCAACATAGTCACACAAGAGCTTGGAGGGAAGATTACTCGGCAACCAGGACCAGTTCCTGGCCTTAACACAAAGATCACTTCTTTCTTAGATCCTGATGGATGGAAAACTGTAAGAATTTTCTTTTTGTTTAAACTTTTATGTTGTGAGGGTGTGGCTTACTTTATTTCTTTTATTGTATAATCATGAGATGAAATAATAGGTGAATTATTACATGTATAACACATGCATATGTGCATACTCGGGCAACTACATTGTAATTTGATGATAGTATATTGTTTCTATTGCCGTCAACTAGGAATTTGAATATGCATAATTATGAATGAGGAAAACAATTGTTTCTACAGCTAGCAAAACATTATTAATAGTGTCTTCTCTTCATCAATGATAATAAGGTTTTTTTCTTAACCTTTCTTAACCTGATGGCTCGGAAATGAAGTGCATTTCTTTGAGCATGTGCATATTTCTACTCTTGCTTGTGTTAAATTTCTGCCATTATCAATGGTAAGTATGTGGTATGATTCATTTTGTATGAATTTTGGTAGGTTTTGGTTGACAATCAAGATTTTCTGAAGGAGCTGGAATAAAGAGTTCTCTGGCTTTTTACAGTACTAATGCTATTATATGAATAAGTGATCAGCTCGTGTTTATCAGTGAAGTAGTAGTGTTCAGTATGGTTTCTCTGATGTGTTTGCCTGTTTGGTTGAGATTCTAGACAGTCTACAGTGATATCCAACAGTATTTCAATATATTTGGTAAAAGTTGGAGAATAATTCTCGTGTTTTACAGCTGAACCTTGATCAATTTTAGAACCTAAACCAATTTAAGCCAAAATGATCCTGGACTTAATGGTCCAATAAAATTTAACTCTATCTACGACAAGTATAATTAATTAATATAAAAAGTCAATCTGATTTACATATGGTAATAATATGTTTTAAAATTTTATCCCCACAAATAAATATAAAAACAAAGTGGTATTGTACTTAGATTAAAAAAAGAATATAGAAGCAATACTATGTAACATAAAACATTTAGTTTCAGTCTCTCACATTCAAAAATAAGACGTTTGGCTCTGTTCCGCTATAGAAAGAAATTACGAAACTTTATTCAGATATAAAAATACAAAATAAAAAATGTATTTAGATTTCCATGGTTTCAATACGGACGGTGATTAAACTAGTCTTAAAGTGGGTTTTATTTTAAAACATTTTTTTCTTAAAAAAAGTTACTTTTAAAAGCTTACTGATAGCGTATTCTTACATTTTAATGTTTTCACATAATGGAAATAATTTATTTAGGAAAAAAATTTGTGTTAAATTATTATGGTTTGTTAAAAAGATTTGGACTAATGATTGACACTGACAAAATTAGTTTTTGTCCTTAGTTGATTAGAGATACATGTGATTTTTGACTCAAGAAACAAATTTATAATGGGTTGAAATTATAATATATTTCAAGTTAAATAAATTTTAGATTTGAGTATTGTGTATTAGAAAAAAAATGTAATAAGAAGGAAAATTGGTAAACAGTTAAGTTTTTTTTTTTTTTTAGAAATTGATCATCGGTATACTTTATAAATAACATGGT
>PYAF01003438.1:191035-201322 GCA_007407185.1 Glycine tomentella
CATTTTTTATTTTTTTTTAATTATAGTCTCTAATTTCTTGGGGATAGGTTATCTCTTTTTTCAAAAAAAATTAATCGATGTGCTATAGAATCTTCTGTTTTTTTTTTAAAAAAAAATTATAGTCTCTAATTTCTTGAGATATATTGTTATTTAAAAAAACTTTCTATTGACTATTTAAATAAGATAGTGAAAATCAATAATGATTATCACCAGTGTAAGTGGTTCAGATTTTCAATTTATAATACAAATATATATTTTAAAAAAAGTTATGAATTCCAAATGTAAAATCCATTTTATTCTACAGAAGAATAAAAAGAACTCACTTAATTATTTCAAATCAATTACATTCGTTATATATTAATTTTGAAAGTGCAAATTGTAGACAACTGACATCCTTACTGTGCAAATCACGTTTGACTCATGCATGTTCAGATTAAAAATAAAAATTTTAAAAATTTCCTAAGTTTTGTTTCTCCAAAATTAAATTTTCAAAAAAAAGTTTAAACTTAAGCATACTTTTGGATGTATGATTCCAAGTTGATTTTACTTTAGAACATACTTTTAAAATCCTCACAAAAATTCAAAACACACATAATTTTTGGATAATACAAAAATGTTGAGTTTACGAGAAGATTCATCCCAAGTTGATCACCCTCTCGATTGAAGATCAACCTGATGTATCTGTTTTATCCACCGGATAACAACCAAGAATACGAATAAATTTTGTATACTCCTGAAATGAAGGGGGAAAGAACCAATAATTTGAGTTAGTATTTGACAACTACATTGAAAGGTCCTAAAAAGGCTTAATGCCAGCAAATGAAAAATATGTAACACATTTTGCTAACACACAGTGAAGACTGTTGGAATTTTTAATTTAAAGAATATGTATCATGCACAAATGTAGCACAATAATTTTAAGAATGTATAGCATGCAATTGGCGTGGGATTTCGTGGAGCATATTTGTCTAAATGAGATGTTTTTCCTATCCAGTCAGCCAGCCACCAAAAATAAAAAGAAAAAAAAATACAAACAAAAGAACAAAATTGAAAAACATGCTGCTTTTCTAGCAACGTTTTGGGATATGCTAATGTATGGAACAATGCAACATTGGACTCTATACATCATCAATCAATTAAGAAATCTCACCATCAATCCAATATTATAGAATGCAGACTAGTTTGATTATAAACAAAACCCAGATTTAATTCGAACATGAAAGGCATCATTGACCATGTAATCATAGAAATCTATTCCATTGATACCAAGAGAACACTCAAATAGAATTTTAGATGGGAGAGCGATGATAAAAAGTTTATATGATATTTTTCTGATATGATGGGCTCACCTGCAAATTTTCTAAAGCGTACTGGGCTTGCGGATCTGCCATTGAAGCTTCAAAGTCAATATAAAAAAGATATTCAAAATACCTGCCACCAAGAAACATCATGCATGAAGTCAGATTCACAACATACTTCCACATAGAATACCAAAATCATTAGAGCATACCAAAGATTAAAACCAAACCCCATTCCCCTAGTTTTTCCTTCCAATTTTGAACCACAAAGCTAGATATATGCTTTTTAATTAGAGTAATTATAATATATTTAATAATCTATTAATTTCAATGCTTAAACTTTAAAGTGATTTTTACATTAAACCCTCCAATATATTTTTTTACTAGATATATATGAACATTTAATTGTATATAGTGAATCTATAGTTTACATACTGATACCATTACAAATATCAAATGGGAATGAAAATATCCATTACTCACTTAGCCCTCCCATCAATTAAATCTTCAACAATCCTTAAGGGAGACTGTTTCAAGGGGCGGCTCTCTATCTGAAATCACACCAAAGAAATGAGAGCAATGAAACATGAGTTTTAACTTCAAATTTCAATGGTTCTAATTATTATTGTAGCACACCTTTGATAAATTAATGTTTCTTAAGGCAAATGCTCCTAGGGCTTTGAATAGAACACCTGGACCTTCGTCTAGGCTGAATACAATGCTAGTCTGGGGAGAAGTCGTGCATTCATCAGCGAATTCATGAAGATTATATATAATTAAATAAATGTTTTTTTTCCATACCTTATAGGGCCTTCCATTTCCTGGAATTGTAGGATCCCTCGCGAGTATCAGAAAACGAGTAATATTAACGTCGTCATCCTAGCAAAAAAAGAAAATGAATCAGCTTAACTTTAATCTTGAAACAACCAACAATAAATAGGCATGTTTTCTATTTTGTTTTTGTTACACAATCATGTTTTTTGATAAAAGCTGAAAATGGTGTAAAAGAATGAGAAGTAAGAAGTTCAATCATTCTTTGGATATCCATACGTACGTATCAGCATGTGTCAGATTATCAGACATCCTTCATTGTTGTACTTTCTTTTTATGTTAAAAAACTCAGAAAAGTATATACGCAATTTTACAGTCTCACTTAATGCAGAGATGCTTGAAACTCAAGTAATAACTGCCATACAAAGACATTTCTAAAACTGTAAGTATAAAGTAACAAATATTGATTGACACAAACAAGGTATAGGCCTTCCTTTTCATACGTATGTTTCACTCTTTTAAGACCAATATTAGCTTCAAAAGCAGCATGAAAAAGGGAAGGTGGGAATGTTATAGGTATCTAGCTGAGTGACGGAAAAAAAATTATAGGAAATGTGATATGGTGTTTCTCTCATTACAGTCTAAATGTTATACCGAAGCAATGTGCCGTATTGTTAATGTCATTAATTCCAAGAATTTTATTGATTAGGGTATAAAAAAGCATGCCGTCTTGTTCGGTCATTTCTAAATGAGGAATGATAATCATAGCTCATTTTTGAAAAATTGGCATAAAAATTGAGAAACTTATAAATTTGCATCATCCATCCTAGCTAAGAAAGGAAAACAATATTTTTGGAAGGCATAAGCTCCCAACTCCAATGAACTCATATTGCTTAAATTAAGACATTTTGCCATAAGAGAAAACCATACCCTAAGACTAAAATGTTGTAGCAGCTGAGTCTTCCAAAACATGTAAATGAAATCTTACCTGGATTCCTTCAGCTAGAACGTCAAGGCCATACATATTTGCTGCCCTTGAACCTGCAATAGCTCCAATTTCTTTTCTCCCCTTTAAGAGCACTGCCTGTTCACAATATCCCAATCAATCATTATTAGGAAATGCTGCTACTCTACAACCTAATCAAAGCTTGCTTTCAGTGGAGTTAAGGAAATTTTTAATATACCTTAGCAGCTGCAGCAGTATCATCTACACTAATCTTGGCAATACCTAAATCAGTAAGCATCTTCTTACATTGAACAAGAGCCTGCATGAAGGAAGATTATCTTAAGAATTTTGGAAGTTATAACTAGGTATTTGTCATCAACAGTTATGTTAATGATAATGACACAGTTAGCTGTATAAAAAAATGTATGCAATCACAAATCCAATTAAGAGATTACATGTTTTTTTTTAGTATCAAGAGATGACATGTTGAGATACCCTAACGTTTCTGTTGGAAATACTAACGGTTATATGCGCATTTTTGGTTTATCGTTTGCACGATTCTAAACGTCTGTTCATGCATTTCGAAAACCACAAATTAATAGAGAAACAAATATATTAGTGGATTGGAAAAGATATGGGTTATGTTCAACTCAACATTTTTTTAAACATGCCCAAGATAGGTACACGTTAGTGAGGGATTGATAGGCACATAGTGAGGGAATAAGAGATAAGGCATATTGTCGTAAATACGAGTAAGGATTGAGAGAGGAGGTATATATTAATCTGTCATTGAAATACTTGGTTGACTTGGATCTGACAACTATACGAAGGATTACCCAAATATTTAATTAGGTGCTTATGATAGTATTAAAACTGTGGCAATAAACCTACTATATAATCCAATAACTTGTACTAATGTGAATGTTAAACTGTTGGTGTAATTTTCGAGAAAAGTAAAAGAAAGATTATTGTATCATGAGACTATTCTAAAAGTAATGCCACTAGAAAGTTGTAGCAGTAATGTAATGATTATTCTAGAGAAAATAAGTGTTAGAATGTCATAGAAATTAATAAAAGGATAATATTGATGAAAATGCTGCTTGAAATTAGGAAGAAGAAAAAGTTTTGAATCAAAGCCATACATGCACTTCATTTTTTCTAAAAACTAACATTGAGGTTTCGCTGGCATCATATCTTAAGCATATGTGAAAGAAAGAATTATATATATCTAATAGCTAACCTGAGGATGACTCATTACAGCTCTGAGATCCTCTTTTTTCACACCAGGTAATCCTAAGAGACAGTGGTTAATTAGCAATTGCACTTCCCCAACAATGTGTAGCTTGTGTCCAAGAAGTAAATCATAATTACGGTGGATGCTTCCACCAACAGAATTTTCGATTGGTAGAACAGCTTTATCCACTAACCACGATTCGACAGCCTGAATGCAGAAAAGAACATTATAAATATATCATCACAGAATATTTTAGTCAAGGTATCACATACATATATATATATATATATATATATATATATGGAGAAAGATAGAGAGATGTTAATTAAGAAACAAGCAATGGAACCTTGAATGAAGACTCAAAGTCCTCACATGGCACTGTCTCACATTTTGGATATGCTTTCAAAACTGCATCCTCAGTATATGCTCCTGGAAGGCCCTGTATCAAGTAATTCATTAGTTAGGAAAGACAATGATGCTATGTGAATCTTTTTTAAAAAAAAACTATCATGCATTATACCTTGTAAGCAACGCGCAACTTTGCCCCACCATCACTTGAGGAAAATTCATTAGCCATTAATGGCTCTGCAATTAAAGAAGTTGTATAGTCACGCCAAAAGAAATTTAGAAAAAGGAAATGAGATTAAATCACTTCTATCTAGCAAACAATAAAGGTTGCATGATATAATTTTCTTTTTTTACATGCTCACACATGAGTATGTGTGTGCATTTCAGCATGGATCTACAGCTAGTTTGAAGTGTATTCTAAAAAGGAGGATATATACAAAACTCTATAGAGTATAGATCTTTATTACAACCATCAATTATAAACTTCAACTCTTAATGATTCATTACAAGAAACATAAGTCTAATATTTAGCTGAGGAACTTAAATTTATTTCTTGAGTGGGCACAAGGATCAATCAACTGCATATATGTTGCTGTGACAAAATTCATACTATCGCAAAGTTAGGATTATATAATCCTTGCCATCATTCTGAGTCAACATTTTAGATGGTGTGTTACCTGTGTTCACGATTTCACATGGATCACAAAAGGACAAGATTCCATATACATGGTTAAACAAGAAGAAACACTAGTGTCCCATGTACACATTTTAGAATACCCTATTCTCCATTGCCTTAATCTCATTTTTGGTTTTTTTATCTTTCGTGCATCACAAACATAAGTAATCACATCGATCACCAACATTTTCTATTATGGCAGTATCCATTTCCAACTATTTGAAAAAAGGAAAGGTAAAAAACAAATAGAGAAGATCAGTCAAGTGTGTGTGTGAGAGAGAGAGAGAATGCACATGGCACGTCTTCATCGTTTTCCACATAATTTCGACTAAACACACCGACGGTAGCAAAGTACATCCAGCTCTTAAAGAAAAACCAAATTCATTAACAGAAAACATATTAACCAAGTATTTTCGAGTATAACAAGGAGTGTGTATGTGTGCAACACAAACCCTAACAAGAATAAAGTAGCTAGCGCCCGTATCTATATATGTGACTAAATACGATTCGCCTTGCCAGTTTAAATACTCAAATCCTTGAACTACAAACTGTAAAAACAAAAGGCATGCATTAAAAACCATGCCGCAAAATGCCTAATTCGAGATAGAATAGTTAATAAGCAAAATATCATTATGAGATGTCAGATACGCAAGATTGTTATAAGTATAAACTCGATAATCACATAGCAATGAAAAAAAAACTAAAAAATTCTCCAAATACCAAAAACCATGTAAATGTTAAATCTGGGACATGTATAACTCACTAGTAAGCAAATTAACATCCTTGTGAAGCCCTTCTAACTCACTTAGCTGAACCTCGATGACGTCATCATTTAATGAAGACTCATCAACCCCAGCGACAACGTGCTTCTCATCTTCAATTGGAGTTAAAGCACTGGGACTCAAAACACGCAAACAACAACATTCCCACTTGCAGAATTTCTCAAGACCATGTTTTAAATTCACACTCGGCTTAGAACTAGAAGGCTGGAAGGTCGCAAAGCCCAATTGAGGAGCTTTGTGGGCACAACCCCAGATGGAACAATCCTTGAGAGCCATAAGATCTTAGAATTAGAGCAAAAAGTCTGATTCAAGTCAAAGAAGAAAGAAGTTCTCACCGATCAAAGTGCAAAAAGAAGAGGTTTGTGAACTTCTTATAGGCAAGAAAGATAGTGTCTAGAAGTGGGTGATGCAAAAAAGATGAAGGCGTTAGCATTTGACCAAGTAATATTATATTATATTATATATTTATATTTGTAACATGATATCAGTTATGAACTGAACTGCACCTTCAATGAAATCGAGTTTTAATTGGAATTGAACGATGAGAGAGAATAGAGACCAATAACTCAGACACCTGTTGTTTGAAAGAAATTAACTGTTAGGCAACTAGAACTTTATAATTGATTTTGTATATAACTGACACGGTCTCTCTCTCTTCACATAGTATTTTTGCTTTCCACATGTATTATGAGAACATTTTTTTTAAGGTTCGAGAACAATCTTATTTCAGACATTATTTAACACTAAATAATAAACATAAACATAGTCACCTTTTTCAGCAGACACCTAAACCTTAATTCCTGAAAGAACATGGTATTCAACCTCTCGTCAAACCTGTCATTGTATATAATTCTAATGAATAATACATTTTTCTAATTTAATTAGATTGTATTAACATAATAAAATATTTATATATTGTCATTCAGTAATAAAATATCATGTATTGTATTTTTTATTAATTTTTATGATAATTATTATTTAAAAATCATACTTAGAATGTTTTATAATTAATTTATTCACGTTCACAGTATATATATGAAACTTAAATTCTTTGTTTGTAGACCAAAACAATGCATTCTTTAAATATATCTTTTCGTATTTTAGTAAATTATATTAAGCTTCATTAAATAAGATATTTAAAAAATAATGTGTCATTAATGGTAGTAAAGAAAAAGATATTAAAATATTAAAAATAATATAACATTAATGGTAGTAACAGTAAACGTTAAAAGAGAGGCAAGAAAAAGGCGGAAAAAATTGAATCTTTTTGGTGTACATTTACTACTAAAGAAATTTGGTCAAGTCTCTTGCTCGATTTCTGTGAAAAATATCACTTTGGTAGGGAACTGCAAATTCTCCCTCCATAGTTTCAATACGAATTTTTTTTTCCTGTTAAAATCAAATTTGGCTAGTCCATACTTGCTCTCCAATAGTAAGAATTTCGCCATGTAAGATTTCTTGGAGAAACAGTGACACCTATGAAAAATAACTCTTTGTGCCTATTTGAAAGTAGTTTTGTATGGAAGCTTCTTCTTTTTTTCTTTTTTTTTTTACAGAGAATTCAATTTATGAATTATTTTTGGTTTCTCAATTTATAAGTTATTTAAAAAAAACATTTAGTTCAAATTTAAATTCTAATATACTGTAAACATTTTTACAGTACTATAAACCAATTAAATATCATTCTAGATCTAATTTTTAAAGCAATTATAATAAAAGAATAATTTTACTATATATACTTAAGAATTCATAATTAAATAACAGCATAAAAAATATTTATATTATTTGTTATTTTAATTAAAATCATACTTATCATCACTCAAGTAATCAAATTTAAGTAGATATACAATGCATTAGTTTCTTTCTTTATGTGCAAAAATGTCTTACATACAATGAACGAATTAATTGAAAATTTTAACCGTCCCCATGTAAGAAAACTGACCATGGCGTAAAGGAAAATATTAAATGCTCCTAAATAAAATGAACAATAATCTCAATTACTTAGTATGAAAGCATTGAAAATATATGCATTTAATATTTTTAAAATATTTAAGATTTCTTTTGTGCAATATATTTTCTATGTATTAAGAGTGTTAAGTGTACCTAACCATCAAAGGAGTCTAAATTAATTGAATAAAATATGTGGATGTTATAAACTCATTAATATCGCGTTTAATTCTTATGAATAAAAAAAAGTATCTCAAGTCAAGACTAATCACTTTCAAATTTTAAGAATAAAAGATTATCAAAGTAAAATTTGCATCTCTTGAGAAAGTCTTTAAACTCATTTTCTTTTATGTCATATAAACACAAATGTTTATCCAAAAGTGATAGGTAATACTGGAAAGTTGTGATTTAGACGAATTTTATCTTTAATATACTTTCGATAATGTTTTATCCTTTTTTTTCTTTAAAAGGAAAATTTGGATCAAACACACTTGGAGGAAATTAGCTTTTAAAAGAAGCTTATTTACATATAAAAAAATGAATGTAGCTTTTAAAAAAAATGAAATAACTTTTACCGTATGTTTAAAGTTCTTATACTAAAATTTAAATTTTAAATAGCTTTTAAGTTTTTTTCTTTAAATAAGAACTGACCCAAACATAATCTAAATTTTAAAACTGTCACTACTTTGAGAAAGACTTTATTATTCACTAAGGGAAAGAGGGGCACTCTCTTTGCGTCTTTACATTTTTTCAACTCTATATAAAATGGAAGTGTAGGGGGAGACAAGAAATTATATAAAAATAAAGTGAAGAGTAGTGGCTGTGGTTACAACAGACACACACACACAAAACAAAAAAAAAGATTTTAAAATTTGATTTGCACCCTCAACCGTTTCCTCAAGTGAATTCATCCACAAAGTTATGTATACGTTCAGGGGCAAAGACATCTTTAAAAAAAATGGAAAATAAAGGAATATATATTTTTTTATAATAGTTAATAATTCACCTTTATTACGAAGGGTAGTTTTCATAATTTATTTTTTATGAAAATATTGGTCAAAGATTAAGAAAAAAAATTGTAGATAAAAAGAGGTTTATTTTAAGAATTACATATTGCTTTTCCTATATCATCATCATTATTATTATTATTTAAAAGAATTTATCTAAATATAGTCTTTTATTTAATAAAAAATAAAGATGTTTTAAATTTAAATATTTATATAAAATGGAACCAGAAAAAACTTTTAAATTTTTTGTATACTTTTAAATGAATTATATGTAAGTTTCATTAAATAAAATATTAAAAAACATGTTACTAACGGTATAATAAACAGTTAAAGTGGTAAGAGAGGAAGGAAAGGCAGAAGGGGTTGAATCTTAATTATCAATTGTGGGTATGAATTACTTATCCTTTATTAGAAACAATACTAGTCAAGTTTGTAGGATTGTTATTTGATGCAATGTTGTTTAAGTTAATGGAGGAGGTCAAGATACTCGAGATTTGCATGAAGTAATCTGAGGATCCTTTTTGAAGATGGAGCTACAATATTTATCAAATGTGGATAATGATGGAGGAAAGGAGTTGTCTGAGAATGCTTGGCGTAGTAAAACCATGGATGGATATGGACTATGGAGGAGAAGTTAGATAGGCATAAATTATGTGTGGAACATTCAAGTTAATTAGGGCATTGTATTTCCCTCAGAATAGGAAGGATGCATATGTATATTTTCTTTTATCGGGATCGAATCCAGTCCATTATGGACAGGCCCAAACCCAAGACAACACCACTGTACTCATCAAGGAACTGCCAATATAAAAGGTTATGTATCAAATTATTTTAAATCTTGGGCCCAAATAATCTTTAGTTTCCTTTGGGGATGTAGGCTATCGCGGGGATATTAGTTAAAAAAGTTAAAGTAGATTTTTTTTTTTTATTGAAAGAAAAAAAATTATATTATTCATGATTTTTTTTTACTCTCTTATCATTTTTATAATATTTTTTTTATAGTTTTTTCAACGGTACCTTAAGGACATGGATTAACAAGACTCAATTATAATTACCACTAAATTTATATTATTAGAATATTAAAGGATTTAGATGAATTAGTAACAACATATTCTACTAGTTTTTCAATTAAAATTAATTATAGAGCATAAATGTATTTTCCACATTTGTCCATTAAATGAATTTCTTAGGGTCAATTTTTTTTCCATTTTATGACTCTAAATATTATCAATAACTAATTATGAATCTTAGCATAATTTACCATTAATAAAATGAAAT
>PYAF01003438.1:201422-215854 GCA_007407185.1 Glycine tomentella
CTATCAATCTAATGGTAAATTTTGAGAAAAAATGTTCTAAATATTAAAAATTATCAAATGGTATAATAGTTGATAAAAATTATAATGATGTAAAAGTTACTGAGATTTCATGATATTACATAACTTTCTCCTCTATTTTTTTACTTCTATACTAATCCCTTATATTGTTTGAAAAATGTACGTATACTCCTCCTTATACATTAAATAATTTCCTTGATTGTTTTAAAAATATTATGCCATGCTCTACTACAAGAAAAGTTAATGTAAATGTTAAAATAGACAGAATTTGAGTAATTTTATGAAATCTTATGAATAGCTAGGGTAATTTACTTTAAATTACAAGTGAGGAACAAATCCAATCCAACTTTAATTTGTTTTTTAAGTGTTCATTTGGTCGGGATCAAATTATTAGCAAGAAAAGAAAGGAGAGGTAGGGAAGAGGGACGAAATTCCAAAAGCACATTGGTTTGCTACGACAGATTAGGAAGGAAATCTTCAAAAAAATCGATGGATCCCATGGCTAGTATGAGAAGCTTTGCAAAGAATTGTACCCAAGATAGGTCTCCTCCCTATTTTTTGTGTTGAATTGGGTATGACACCAAAGCTTCCCAGATCTTTTTTCATTTAATATTAATTTATCTTCTTCTTTCTTCTGCTTTTAATCAATCAAATTACTCTCTTATATTTGTTTTATTTGTCTTCAATCAAATCATTATCATTTCTAGCTACCTTATTTTTCATCTATTTTTTCTTATTTTCTCTTCTTACCTATTCTCTTTTTCTCTCCTCACAACCAAATCATACCAAAAGGATCTCCATGAGCATCAGGGTTATTACATAATTGATGAGCAAAAATTAGATATTAATCTTTTAATTAACATTCTTTCTTTCTTTTTTCTAAAGTTTAGTCATGAATGAAATACAGTCTACAGACTCTACACTACATCAAGTTGCAAGTAAAAACAATTGGAGTAAAGAAATATATATAGCCAAAAGGAAGCTTCCTAGATCTCCTAAAAAGCAGGGATATTATAGAAGTTGCAAAATGCCACCCCTACAACCTTTCTTTGATTTGATCCTCTTACTGTGTCCTTCATTCCTATGTTATAGAGCAGATCCCCCGCCCAACAAAAATAAAAGAAAGAAAGAAAAGCATTCAAACAAGTTTTAGTAGAAAGTCGTAGAGCTAGTACATGATACAAGCTAAGAATGAAGGACTTTGATTCCTTTGCTTTTTGTCTCTCTTTCTCTCTCCCCATTACACAGAAATTAAATTAAAAAATAAGATTTTTTTTTTCACTTATAAAAACAAAAGGCTGATAAAGCTGAATTCATATAAACAGAACAGTTTTACAGTCGGACATGAAAGATGCACTTTAGGATGGATGCATCATGCTCATGTTGTACCCTTAGCTACCTGACTCACCCACTATAGCACGTGAATTTCTACATGATTTGGGTCTCAGGCTAAAGATCAAATAGTAATACTCTTGAGTAAATCTGCACAAAATTGAAATAAGGTAAAAGCAAAAAGAAAATTCAGATTTGTGTGAATCGATCATTGGGTCCCCTTAGGCTTTTACATAATAATTTGCAAATGGAGGCAGCCTTTTAACTCATCAGTGATTGGTCATAGCTAAAGTGTCTAGGTGAATTTTATTTGTAACATGAGATTGTCACTTTATAAAGAGAATTTTAATTACCCTACTATTACCTCTAACTTAAAAGTTAATATCAATCAATGGCCAAAAAAAACAATAGAGGCAGTCCCTGGAGCTGGAGAAGAAAAGTAGCTAGAAATGGCTCTGTGTTTGTTAAATGGGAACATGCGGATCAATAGGGTCCCAATCTCCCCCGACCCAACAGTATGGTAGAAATTATAAAATGCACCCTTTGGTCTCTGCTTTGTGCTTTTCAATCTCAACTTAATTTAAACCAAATCTTCATGTTATTTAACCAAACCAACGCTTAAATAATCACCATTCTACTTTAATTTGTATAGAAATCAAAATCAAAATCAAAACAAGCTAGCTAGTGTGTTTTGTGTTCTATTTTTATGAATACTTTTTTTTTTGTTCTGCTTTTAAACTAAAGAATTAGTTGTAAGTTCAAGTTATTTATTTTATTTATTTTCTGCTTTTACACGCACTTTGTTTCTTGCAACATTAGTCTTGCCGCAGCAAATTCTTGTAGTATAATATAGTAGACACTAGACAGATAATCATATCCCTAGGTATAATTAGCGAGTCAATTTTCAAATCTATGAATCGAAGTCTTAATAATTAGATACTTTAGAAAGAACTAGTATCTAATTTTCCAATAAAAAATAGCTTGGACAATTAAAATAATAAAAAAGTCTTTAATTAGGCAACGAAAATTAGCCACAGCGCCTATTGACTAGTAAATAGTGCTCCAGGCTATATTTTCTGTATTTGCATGGCAGAATGACATAATCTGAGTCAATTAGTCAAGCCTGTAGGAACAGAGACACGACCCAAGGAAAATTCCAAAAGGACTTGACCTGTCTAACAAGGAATACGACTGAAGCTTTTTATTGTCTTTTTATATATATATATATAAATAATTTAAAGCAGTACAATTGAAGCAAAAATAAACAAAAATTATTTAATATAATAAATAATTAAAGTTACTTATAAAAAATATTATATAAATTTTTTATTCGTAAAATAATTATCTAAATTTTTCAATAATCAACCAAATAATTTTTCTTAATTCTCAAAAAAAGAATGATTCTCGAATATAAAAAAAAATCCTTTACCCAAGACTCTCTTACATAATTTAATATGGTGTAAATATTATGGCAGTTCTTAATGTATATATAATAAAATTTAAACAGAACATATTAATATAAATATATAATACATTTTTAATTGAGAACTGTCATAATATTTACACCATATTTTGCATAATTTCATAATCACATATGGGATATGTATTGTGTATCGTATGAATGATGTTTTATGTATCTTTTCAGGTTATTTTTTATTAACAAAAGTCCTAAAAGGTTTAGGAATTAAAATAATAATAAATTCTTTAAGAAATAATGATAATGATTAATATATGTTAATGTATAAATAATATTTGTATCGGTACGAGAGTATTTTGATAGTTTTCCTCTCACTCCAAGTATCAATTAATTATGTGTTGAAGGCAAACTCTTCCTTTCTGTATCCAATAGGTGTGTTTGGCATGTTGACTACATGTAAAAGACAATTTGATATTCAAGTCAAATATTGAATCAATTCGGTAAGGAATGTAACAAATGAGGATGAACAATATTTTTACAAAAAAAATATAATTCTTTTTATACATGTCTTAATGGGTCAAGGGATGCATGAGTCCTACATTATAATTGATATATTTATTAATTTATATTTACTTTACTAACGTGCTTAATCTTATGTTAATTATCTTATTTAGTATAATCTAAGCATGTCTTCATTGGACGATATGTTCTTGATATACTTAGATGTTCTTGACATATCGAATCATTGTAGTGGGTCGCAGTGTGTTCAGTCGTACCAATATAATAGTAAGTATATAATTTTTTTGTAAATATAACTTATTTAAGATAATAAATTGTTTTAGTATATATCGAATCCTTACCATGCATTGTTATTTCGAGATGTTCTCACAATTAGGTTAGCCTACCTTTTCAATAAATGACAAAGGTCAAGAGTTAATCATTAAGTCAAACAAGTTCCACCCATCATCCTACTTAGGAGTTATGTTGGTTGATTTCTTGATTAGAGATTCAAATTACATTTATATCTATCTTATTTCATTATTATGATTTCATGTGAGAAAATTTCCTTGCACAATGGAAAATATAAAAAAAAAAAAACCTCATTAACGTGCCTTGCCATGAATTTATATTAGATAAAACTAGCTAAGAGAGAATAGTTTTTTTTTTCTCTCTTCTAACAGAATACCATTCTTTATTTTGCACAGTTCTCATATAGAAGTTTTAAACGTTAATTAATACTATATTAAAAAGTCTTCTAAAAACTACTATATTAAAAAAATGTTAATTTATACATGCATGTATTCATAGCAACATATAGGACGAGCGCACGTAGCAATATTTTGTCAGCACGTAGATATATATATTTTAATACGATGAACATCAGTACCTAGATATTTTAAGTTTTAACACCTGTTTAAATCGACAAACTAAATATAATAAAGTAATAAACTACTACTAGTATCCAGTATCCAATCCATCTATTTATCCACCAAAGTATATTAATTAATCCTAAAGTGCAAAGAACAGGAGCAGCGATTTCTTAGGTGATTAGTGTGAACTGTGTTTAAATAACAAAAAGAGAACCTGAGTCGGATCCATTCCTTCTTTGCTTCTTCATTCATTCGTTCCCGTCTCATTTTCACAGCATATCTTAATATGGTAATTACCATTTACCAACTATATATTTTAGCTTTCAATGCATTTCATGCGAACTCAACATTTAATATAACTAATTTGAGGACAACAATAAGTACCACATCCTAAAAGGCAAAAAAGAGTTTCTCCTACTCGTGAGCAAATTAACCAAATTGTATTATATTAATTAATTCACAATTAAGAAACCATTAATCCATAGACATAACGTTTAGCTACACACACTTTTACGTTTTAAGAACGAAAATAACGAACCCAAAAGCAAAGAGTTACAATTACAAAAAGAAAAAGACATTGCACTCTCTTTCTCTCTGTTTGATCGCAATTTGCAAATAGAGATGGCGAAATCGAGCAAAGATCCGACGACGTCGTATCCAGCGATAAAGGCAGAGCAATACTTACACAGTCCCGTTCACTACGCGGTGGCGATTCGCGACCACACAAAGCTTTCCAGAATCATTTCTTCGCTTCCCCGAGTTCCCGACCCGGCCCGAGTCATCACCGAGTCCGACTCGCTCAGTCAGGAGCGAATCGGGGAGAAAATCTCCGCCGTCCTGGACCGCCGCGACGTCCCGTTCCGGGAGACGCCCCTCCACCTCGCCGTCCGCCTCAACAACGTCGCCGCAGCGCGCGCCATAGCCTCCGCCGGCGCCGATATCTCCCTCCACAATGCCGCCGGCTGGAACCCACTCCAGGAGGCACTCTGCCGGCGCGCCTCTGACATCGCGCAGGTCCTCGTCCGGCTCCACCACCGCGCCGCCTGGGCCAAGTGGCGCCGCCGCCTGCCGCGCCTAGTGGCGGCTCTCCGCCGCATGCGTGATTTCTACATGGAGATTTCGTTCCACTTCGAGAGCTCCGTGATTCCCTTCGTCGGAAAAATCGCTCCCTCCGACACCTACAAAATCTGGAAGCGCGACGGCAACCTCCGCGCCGACACCACCCTCGCCGGCTTCGACGGTCTCAAAATTCACCGCGCCGACCAGAGTTTCCTCTTCCTTGGCGACTGTGACGCCATCGCCGGCTCCCTTCTCGTTCTCAACCGCGACGATAAGAAAATCTTTGACGCGTTCGAGAACGCCGGAGCTCCGATGAGCAATTCCGATGCGGCGGGATTCTGCTCGCAGAGCAGCGTGTACCGGCCGGGGATGGACGTAACGAAAGCAGAGCTCGTCGGAAGAACCAATTGGAGAAGACAAGAGAAGATGGAAAATGTTGGAGAGTGGAAAGCTAGGGTTTACGAAGTGCATAACGTGGTTTTTAGTTTCCGGTCACGGAAAGTTGCTGCAGGCGAATCCGATGTGGCAGGGAGCGAGCAGGTTTTACCGTTGGAGCTTGACGAAGATGAAGACGGTTTTCTCGTTGCGGAAAATCCGAGTTTTGGAATGCCTCTCAGTAGTAACATTTCCGATAAGAGAAGACACAGTAGTTTTGTTAGAGAAGAAAGAGAGTGGGTCCCAATAGGAAGAAAAAGCGTGGATTTGCCTTCCGTTTCGGTCGCGCCACCGAGGAGGTCATCAGCGGCGGCTCCGGCTGCCCCACTGACGAAGGAGAAGGAGTATTTGAGAAGTTTGAGACCGGCGGTGTGGTTGACGGAGCAATTTCCATTGAAGACGGAGGAGCTGTTGCCGTTGTTGGACATTTTAGCGAACAAGGTGAAGGCGGTACGGCGGCTCCGTGAGCTTCTCACGACGAAGTTCCCGCCGGGGAGTTTTCCGGTGAAGGTATGTGACGTGGTTGATCGTTGCTCTGTGTGTGCGTGTGTGGGTCCCAGTTCCAGTGGGACGGAAAATGATTAACTTGATAATTGGTTTGATTTGATTGATGTGTGTGGGTTTTGCGATGGTTGGTGAATGATTTTGAATAGTGATTGGACGGTGGTGATGGAAAGTAAAAAAAGATTATGTTTTTGATGTTGTGGTTTTGTGGGGCAGGTGGCGATCCCGGTGGTCCCCACGGTAAGGGTGGTGGTCACGTTTACCAAGTTCGTGGAACTGCAACCTGTGGAGAAGTTCTACACGCCGTCATCGAGTCCTACGCATTTGCTCAATGCAGATGATGATGATGATGATCCTCAGAAACTACGAAGACAGGGTTCATCATCATCTTCTGGGAGATCCACGTGGCTGAGAAGAAGTACTAGTACTAGTAGTAGTAGCCATTCGTGGGGTGGGGGGACTAAGCACCAACAACGATGTTCTTCTTCTTCTTCTTCTGGGGCTTTGGATTCGGACCCTTTTGCTATTCCTGTTGGATATACGTGGACCAATAATGGGGATGATTCGTCACGGAAATTGAACAAGTCCAAGCCCGTGAGAAAATCCAAGTGAAAACGAACGACACAGCAACAGCAATTTTGCATTATTGGGAAAGATTTTGAGCTGAAGGAATTCCACGAGATATGAACTATTGTAGCAAATAGCAATGTGCCAAAAGCTGCATCCTTTATTGTGTAAATATACCCGTATTATTTTTTTTAATCAACTGGGGGCTTCGAGATAATGTACGTGTTCATAGAGAGGTTTCGCAGTAAGTAGTTTTTACAAGATAGAACTTCATTATTACTTGACTCACAATTTTGTTGTCTATTTTCAGTTATATAGAAATTTGTTGTGGTTTAATTTTTCATCTTTTGAATGGGTGCTGCCGTGCTGGGGGCAGGGACAAAGATCAAATGTTTCTTGTTTGTTTTTTGTTAAGTTTCAATTGGTTACTTATTGGCTATTGCCAATGCTACTACCATCCTTGTGCCTGATTGAGGCCAAGTTCCCTATAGCTAGTAGAATTGGCAATTTCATTTAGTATACCGCTAATAGTTCATGATTCTCAGCAGATATGAATTTTAAAGTAAGCAAAGTGATGTTTAGTAAAGAGAAATATCAAACAATCTTCACGTGATTTTGTGAATGCAACATGAGAAAATGAAAATCCGTTCTTACTTTCTCTCTTTTTCTTATGGGCAAAATTTTAGCGGGTGTTTGAATCCAACATAGGAAAAACTTTCGAGTTCACAAAACACTTGCAAAGAATTTATATTTACCTCGTTCTGAAGAGATAAGAGATGACTTAAACTTACAACCTCTTAGATGCCAAATTCTGTTTTACTTTCAATCAATCTCTTGGGATTAATTAGTTTTTATTTTGTCATTGTTTATCACTATTTTTCATTATTATTGCGGCTGCTTGTTTCCGCCTCAAGTGGTTGGTAAATGGTAATGGACCTGAAAGCTACAACTTGTAACGTCATCTTAAACGCACGTGTAGTGCCCGATGACGTGAAACCAAAGGTATATGGGCAGAATGTGAATCACCGACTAGTAAATTGAATTTTTTTATCTCGCCCTCAACCATACACCCCCATCCTCATTGATAGAAGATTCAAGGGTCAACTATAACCAACAGCTCAAATGGTCAAAGACTCAAAGGCATATAAGACTTTCCTTTGTCAAAAGCAGCCTTAATAATGGTAAACCCAATATTGTGAAAATGTATAGTAATTACATAAAAGACATTTTCGTACACTCAACCAGTACTAGATAGAGCAGAAGGGCTTGTGTTTTTTTTCTCAGCAACAAGAAATGCTTGATGTTTGTATCATACTTTGGAGAATGACTAAATATGAGAGGCAAGCGTTTGTAACGCTCTTTATTTTGAGTGCAAATAGCACCCAAAGGTGTTGATTATTAGTGATTCACAATATAACTGTACGCTCGGATATATATTGATTTGAATCAGGCTCCACGGACTTTTACTCATGATTCAGTCTCCCTAGACATTAGTAGTACAGAAGAAAACATTTCCTTGAATCTTTATTCCTTATACCCCACAATTTGGACTAGGCTTTCCCTTTTCTTCTTAAAGTTAATTTCTGATTGTAACCTTGAACCAGATTTTTATTTCCAATTGATTTAGAAGCAATAACACAGATCTTCTCAGTCTCCTAGAATATGTGACAGTAAATTTCAATTTTAACAGAATAATGCTGTCAGTTAACGAAGTTGATGCTAGAAAGTCGAGAGTTATTATCAGATGCTAATGTTAGTGTACCCTCGAAGTAAACCTCTTTAACTTAACCACTGACCACTGATTTTGATGTGTTATTTTGCCTCCAAAATGTGGATGATAATATAATGGTTGAGTGCTATTATAATAAATTAAGTAATTCATGCATTGATAGGAGTGGACTAAGGTAGAGACAACATTAATGATGGGTAAATCACCTTTTTGGTGTTAAAAGTGTTAAAGCACTATTACACGAGTCCTTAAAATGAAGAAAAATTTAAATAAATCCTAAAATTTTCATTCATTTCATTTAACTTCATAAATTTAACCACTTAGTATCGTTTTAATCCTTAAACAAATGTTAATATTAATCACTTAAGTCAAATGTTACATGTGAAATTGACAGATTGCAATTTCAGAAGAAAAATTAATTTACTTAATTTTAGACCCTAAAGTAACAAAGCTTAACACTTCCAAGGGACACACTAGGTGATTTAATTTACTTTTTTAATAGTACAAGATTACCAAAGCTTAACAGGACCCAATTCACAATGTCTAGAGGGATAGCTAACTTACTATGCTGGCCGAAGTATCACTACTACGTGACAAGGTTGAGGATTAATAATGAAATTACCGAAGATGCCTCACAAAGTTTGCTTAATCAGGCGGAAATACTCAAATTGGTGAGTCGGCAAGATAACATAAAAGATAGATTAGGGAAAGAAAAAGCAACGTAAGAGGGATGTCTAGTTGATTCAACCGCCTTTCTGTTCCTCATTTTACATCTAAGACCAGCAACTGAGTCATACGAGCTAGGTATTACTCATGTCTCTAAGCATTTGTTTCAAGTTTTCAACTCTTAGAATAGGCAAATACTTGTACGTACATCTAAAAACTTCTATTAGCGTGTTTGTTTAGAAATTTGTTGAGAAGTAAGAAATTACGTATGAGATGTAGAAACTATTACTATTAGCTTCTATTTGGAATGTGGAACCAACCACACTATATAAGGTATGGCATGGTTCTTAGAATCTACGTTTTGATTCATGGGCATGCATGCATGATGCATGTGCCCGATGATGTTGCAAGGCTAGTACTTCTTCCCTAGGTTCATCAATATTATGCCAATAATGAGAAGATTGTGGTTCCACTACAAATCTAACAAAGGTTTAATTTAATGTTTTATTGTATTGAGGGAATATAGGAAAGAAAGATGGCGAGCGAAGCACCAAGTTGGGCTGATCAATGGGGTGCGGGTGGTATTGGTGCTATGGAGGATGATGATGCCACCATATCCCAAAAAGATATGCGCAAGAACAAGAATTCTGGTGGTTTTGCCAAAATTAAAAGCGGGGCCTCAATTTGTGTCACTGGATCAAAAACCAATTCAAGAGAAACAACAATTCCAAATAGTTGGGAGGATCCAAATCTACGTGTAATTCTCCGGATGTCACTATTGCAATACCATTTGAGTTTCTTTCTTTTGTAAGATCTTTGGATAAAAATTTTCTATTTATTGGTTCTGTGTTTTATTTTAATTTTTCTAAAAATAAAAACAACTTCAGTGTCTTGTTCAGAAGCAAACCCAGTTGAGGATTAGTGAGTTGATCCTATCGCTGCGCGCAGTAAAACTTTCTGCACTTTTATTATTGTTTCCTGTATTTCCAATTGCATGCAATGAGAAATGCAGGAAACAATAGTGAGAGGGCAAGCAACAACCCGCTGGAAGATTGAGATTGGAGACTTGGAGCCCACTGTTCTTCTTTGTAAACTATAAAATTCAATCAAAATTGATAGGCTTTCCTTTAAAATTGCTTTTCGGGATCGATCAGAATTGTGTAGTGGCAGATGACAGAACAAACGTCTATTTTAGCTTCAAACAATTTTACGATTTACCAAATTTAATTTCAGTTTGAAGCTTCATTAGTAAACCCTGATATTTTATTCACGTTCAACAGAGGAGTGAATTAATAAGCCGTCCCGAACAAATTTTATTGCTATTATGCCTGGTGTATTTAAAAAATTTAAGGCGCAAATCTATTTTATTACCTATCATAGTTTTTTTAGGCTTGTCTTAGCCTTTTTAAAAACCCATCTTGCTAATTTTGAAGACCCATTTCATATTAAAGTTTAATATATAACCTTAAAATAGACCAATAAAAAAACTTCATTACTACTTGACATGGGACAGCAATAGAAATAGGTATTTATAAAAATCGAATCTAATTTATTTACGGTATAAACTTATTTTTAAGAGTTTAATATAACCTTCACAATAACTTGTTTAAAAATCTTTGGAGAAGAAAAAAAAACTTGCTTCAAAATCTAAGTTTATCCTTCACCTCCAATCAGGATAATACCTTCATCCCATTAATTTGTTTTTAAAATAGTTCACATGAGCCCACAATTGGGTTGATGAGAACCAGTGTTTGTGCAAATGACAATTTGTATCAATAGTGCTCTTCTACAATTTTCGCCCAAAAGCTGCATCACAAAGTATATCAATGTTACTGAAACCAAGCAACACAATTCAAATGCGTGGTAACCAAATCTAAATTCATCCAGTGAAGATTTGGAGTAGGAAAGTAGATGTTACTGAAAAGATGCGTGGTAATCAAATCATAATTTAAAGATAACATGATCAAAGTGTAGGATAACAATACTCAAAAGGCCATGCATTGACAATTGGGTGCAGAGAAATTATATTTTGTGGGAGCTATTTACAGAAGTTAACATGCATTATGCCTAGTGGGATCCGAAGGTGTTCTCTCCACTGTAAGTCATGTAAAGAAAGCCATCTTGATCCTTATTTTCTTCATAAATAGCAGACATCAATGCAGCTGCAACCACAAGGGATTTAGTACATAAAATCATTGCTATAAAGGTAAAAAAAAAAAACATCATTTGGCATGACTGGATACTTACCAGTTGGAGGCAGAGTGTTATTGATGAAAACAAAAATAGCCTTCTCTGCACTGAGCTTAATCCTCTTGCGGACAACATAAACAAACTGGCCAACAGTCAAATCAGCAGGGACAAGGTATCTACATCATCACAACAAGAGAACCAATTGAGAATCCAGTAATGCACAGAATCGGATCAACTATACACATTGATCAAGATTAATATAACCAATCCTTTATAGCAGGAATATGGGGGAAAAAATTAAGTCTGGTCCTCCAACTTTCAATACTTGTCTTATCTCTAGCTTATATGCTTCAATGTTCAAAACAATATCAAACTAGAATCTCACTTGGAAGCAGCTTCACTGTCATGATGGATAGCTCAAAAGAGAATATTAGTTTAGAAAAAAAATAACAGTCAATATTCATAGCCATTCTGCACATGCATATGAAGCATGCCCCTATTCACAAATCAAATTATCAAACATTCTTAAGCAGAGACTGTTTTACATTACTAACAAACCACAATTTGATAATGAAGTTATGATGTGGTATATAAAACTATATAGAAAACATGATTCATACCTTTAACAACAATGCAAAATCATTAAATCTTGATGGATCACCATCAATACCAGCATTTTACATGAACATCAAAGTATCAACTCAACATTTATTATGCACTTCCAGGACAAATTATGAACCTAACCCCCACCCACCCCCAAATAAAACCCTTCAGGGAGCAAAACAATATCACCAGACCAGGAAACTAATCAAAAGGGACGAAATAGAATAAGCAAATCGCTCACTTTTTCTTATCAAGGTCAGGAATGTCACTTCTTTCAGCTTTCTCCACAATCACCTGCACACAAAATTGCCATATTTAAACAAGAGTGCTTCAAGGAAAAAAAAAGAGAGTCTAAATTGAGTACAATCTTACAGGTATTCTATCAGGATATTTCTCTCTAATGCGAGAAGCTTCAGCCTGCCTTCTTTCTGACACATAAAAAATAACAAGCTATTGGTTAAGTCGAATGAACAAAGGGTTTTAGAAACTCAAAAGAAAAAACTCGTGTGAACATAGTAAGCGCGTTCATTCTTCTATCCGTGTAGGTAGATAAAAAGCTAAAGTCTTTGTCCTTCACCAATAATTTATTTATTTTTTAATTTTTTACAATTCAAAAGGCATGGCCAATAAAAAAAATCTTTCGATTCCTAACAGATTTTATAACAAATTGGAGAAAACAAAATTAAAGAAAAAAAAAGTACCCAAAGGATGCTGAAGCTTGAAGGAGGTTTTGGCCATGATGAAATTGGAAGAGTAATTGGTATCTGCGAATTTGAAACACCGAAACATTAAAAATTTCGCCCACCTGAGAAATCGAAAAGGGGTGGGAGGGATTGGAAAGTTTTACAAAAACAAAAGCAAATTCACAAACCTAATAGGAAAGGATCAATGATTGAAACAAGGGGTTTGTTTCTCCAAACGAAAGAAAGAGGCTATGTCTCTGTCTGGGTGCGAATCAAAATCAAATGAAACAGATGAAGTTGAAATTAGGGTTGGTTTGGTGTTTTGTTTTGTTCTGTTCTGTTCTGTTTGAGTTCAACACGGAATGTCTACTTATACTTTCTGTATACGCCTCGAATCGCCCCTTTCACAAGTAAACTTCGCTGTGTGCAACCTTCTTTCAATAACTGACTTAAATATATTTTTTTTTTCATTTTAGACTTTAAATTTATGATAAAAAAAATTTATGTTACGATATATATTGATAATATTTAAAAAAAAAACGAATTCAAATTAGAATTAGAGGTGTTAAAAACCGATAAATTAATTAAAATAGAGAAAAAGATAAATTAATATGTTGAATGAATATTAAAAATAAAGAAGTGTTATACACTGTGAAAACTTGATGTAGGAAAGTGCAGAAACGTATGAAGCCATGAAATTTAGGGTTCTTTACCCGGCGTTGTTAGTTTTAAAATGTGAGAGGGAAACTTCGGGGAACTCTGGTGGTCACAGAGGCCATTGTCGCCGGCAGCCAGAAGTTAATCCAGTCATGAGAATATAGTTGGAACCTTTAATTGACGTGTCAATGTCAGATAGGTGATTTTAATTCATAAAAAATATATAATTTTCCTTATAAATACGAGAAATTATATTAATTCTTCTTGACAAATTATATTTGTACAAATAATTGTACAAGAAAATATATAACTAAAAGAAAAACGAAAGAAAAAGATAAAATAATGATAAAGTTGAATTTGAAATACAATAAATAATAAGATGGAGGAAAGAGATAGACACAAAATTAAAGTGGTATAAGGACAACAACTAAAACTAAAAATAATTACTACTTTATAATATTATTAAATTTTTTTGTCTGATTTTAAATTTAAAACTAATTTTAGATGTCATTAAATTGAATAAATTATAAAAATAAAATTATTTTAATTTATAATATTATTAATATTAAGTCTTTGAAAAATATTTGTGTGAATTATTTGAAAAAAGAATTTTATTGATCATAATTTATAATAATAGAATAGATTGTTTTGCTCAAGAATACCTTTAGTATTTTGGGATAAGAATAAGTTAGAATTAATATTAAGATTCAAATTCAGATACTCAATAAATGAAAATAACAAAATGAAAATATATATTGTGTGACAAATTAAAGTAATATAAAAAAAGAAAATAATTTCAATAGGAATAACAATATGTCCAAATAAATGTTCGAATTCAAATCATTACAATACTTGTAATTTTTAGTCAATATGAATTATACACAATATTTGATAAAATGTTGTAAAAATATAGTAATAACATTTATTTCTTTGATAATATTTGTTAAATGTTGTCAAATTTTTTTAGCAATATTTTAATAAGTGTTAGGCAAAGAAATATTATTAAAGATTACATGTGTGATAGTCAATGGAAAGAATAAATAGAAAGATTTAAAGGTCACGTGTTGCTAACTTATTATCTGGCAAATTAATAAGTTAGTGTAAATGATTAAATTCAAATTAAAATACACAATTAAATAGAAAGATATAATATTATGTGACATTTTTTAGCCGTAAGAATTGAACATATTATAGAATTTATA
>PYAF01003438.1:215954-237718 GCA_007407185.1 Glycine tomentella
AATTGAACATATTATAGAATTTATAATATTTATGCATCATATTTAATTAACTAAAATAGACCCATTCATATGCGACATATTATTATAATACCTGAATTTTCAAGTATAGAAGATAATCCCTTAAAAAAACTATAGAAGATAGTTTACCTATTTACTCCAAATTTATTACAGTTAAGAAGCTGGTCATAAAAAACAGCTGGTCATAAAAAACCTAAAAAAATGGTTATAAAAAATAAAATTCCTTAATTGCCTAAATAATTAAATTACCAAATTATTCTTATTTTGAACGGATAAAGAAGAAGTAAATTGAATAGGAAAAAAAGACTATAAAAAATTTGAGCTCAATTGTAAGAGAGTTTCTCGCCTTGACTTCTGTATTTCTAGTATTTTTTGGCAGAAATTAATTATAATTTATAACATTGTTTTATGATTTTTACTTATGAATAATATATACATTTTCTTATAAATACAAAAGCAATAATACCAATTCTTCTTTATAAAACTAAAGGGAATATTGAGATCTTATATTTCCACCATTTGCATGTTGAAAAGGAACATGAAAATGAAGTTTCCACATCTGTTTTCATTCATTTTCATGTTGTTAGTAATTGGTTGCAGTGTTTGTGAATCTCAAAATTGTGGTAGTCCACTCAAAACCATTACTGTTAGCCAATCAAGCAAAGCAAGTTTCAAAACAATTCAAAGTGCCATCGACATTGTCCCTGCGGAAAACTCTCAATGGATTCACATTCAAATTTCGTCCGGTGTTTACAGGTAATATATATGCTCATGTTTATAATTATTTATTTGTATGCATATTTGTGTTGAGTTGATCAATGTGAATTATTTGATATATTTAGCATTTTTTTTGCCACGTTATTTTGCATATATTTAAGGTTATAATAAACTTAAGCATATTATGTGTGCTTCGTGCAATGTACAGAGAACAGGTCCTAATTCCCATAAACAAACCATGCATTTTTCTTCAAGGAGCAGGTAGAAAGTCCACAAGTATCGAATGGGGTGATCATCTTAATGCCACTTTCTATTCAAAAGCAAATAATACTATTGCAAAGGGCATTACTTTCACGGTATTATCACTTTGAAGATATTTATTTGAAACAAGCATGATTATTGCTAATATTAAATAACGATATCACATTTTGTACTTTATATTCTCAGAATACACTGAACAAGCCTATAATATTGGAGGATACTAATACTACAATCACTCAAGCCAAGGCAGCTCGAATCCATGCAGATAAATGTGCTTTCTTTGATTGTGGATTTCTAGGGGTGCAAGACACCTTATATGATGATGATGGTCGTCATTACTACCATAATTGTTATATTCAAGGTGGATGTGATTTCATATATGGGAATGGTCAAACAATCTTTGAGGTATAATAAAATTAACTTCATTGCGTATTCTTCTAATAATTTCTTCAGTGCTTTATTTAATGTATGTTCAACTCAACTTATTTCGGAGGAATAATATTTGTACAATAATTGGTACGATAAAATACATAATTAAGAGATAAAAGGAAAAAAATTGAATTTAAATTATAATGAATATTAAGATTGAGAAGAGATATACACATGAAATATAATATTAAATAAATTATTATATAACTTGATATATGTATATCATATATCTTTTTATAATAAAACTTAACTTTTTATATAATAATATTTAACGTGTATCACGGTATCTATTAGAATATTTATTACATCTTATATCTCTCTCTCTTTTTTTTTTTTTTTTTTGCTCTAGCAATATTAAAATTTGTTGTATAGATAAAGTTCCTCTTTTTCTTGAGTATTTTTCTTTATGTATATATACATTTATTTATTTATTGATATTAATTACAAGTAGTAATTTGGTTGTGGTTTTGTTGTGAAAATATAGGCAAGTCACATACATTTTTCAATGGGAAAAGATGGTCCCGAAAGGGATGGGGTAATTACAGCACATAAAAGGCAGAAACCAAATGATACTAGTGGATTTGTCTTTAAGAATTGTAACATAACCGGGGCAAGAGGAAAGACTATGCTAGGGAGATCTTTAAGGCCTTATGCCAGAGTCATTATTGCCAACTCATTCTTATCAAATGTGGTTACACCTGAGGGTTGGAGTGCTCGTACCTTTGTAGGCCATGAGTAAGATATTTAAAATTTATATTAAACTTGAATTTATTTATTTATTTTTATTTTGAATTTGAATCCTGAAAGTGTGCATAGAAGATAAAGTGTACTTATAATCATTAATCTTTAAATAAAATGGTTGAGATTATAATAAAGATACGTGCACATGTATAATAAACTTACAATCTCAATAATTGCAATAACTATGATTTTATTTTGTAAATCATATTCTCCTCACTTCATAGGAGTCTAAATAAGAAATTGTTTTTTTTAAGTTGTCTCCTATTTCAATGACCTCTTAACATTATCTTGTACATTCATGTATAAAATAAACTTAACTACAGAGCAACCATCACATTTGTGGAGGAGGGAAACAGAGGACCAGGGGCAAATAAATCCAAACGTGTGAAATGGATGAAGCACTTAAGTGGAGTAGCACTTGATTACTTCCTAGATATCTCTTACATTGATGAAGAGGGATGGATTGCAAAATTGCCATCGAAGTTCTTCATCTAACTGATAGACAGATTATGGTTGTAAATCAAATTGTTCATAGATTTTGGCACTCTCAGTGGGTGTGCTGTTTTTCTATTTGGTTGGTCAAATAATATATATGTACGACGACGATAATGATGATGATAAGAGAGAATATAAAGTTTGTAATAAATATCTCTTATAATTACTCAATTAATAAAAATTAGTTTAACTTTAATTCTTGTTGATAACTATCTTATTGTCAACATTTTGAACCATTGATAATCAAGATTATTTTGTTATTATATTTTTTTAAACTATTGCTTCAGATATTTGTCAGTATATATAAAAATAGATGTTAGGATCTAATTCAATTGATTGAGTAAAATATATGAATCATTGTAAATTCTATAACATTGTTTTTAATATTTATAAATAAAAAATATAAAAATAGATTGTCATATAAAATAAATAAAAAATATATTTTCAATAATTACTTTAAAATTCATCTCTAAAACTATTTCTAATTAGTTAATATATATATATAAATTTATATAAGTATTATTATCTAAAATATTGTTTAGTCACATATGGAATAACTCAGTTGGTTAGAGCGTGTGGTTGTTAATCCAAGGTTAATTAATGTTGCTATTCTTTGTTTACCAAAATTATGTATAAAGAAATTAGGTTTAATTATTGTTTTAGTAGCTAAATTTAGGATATATACTTTTTTTAGTCTTTGAAATTTAAAAATATTTCTTTTAGTTTCTAAATTTTGAAAATTTGTTTTTTTAATCTCAGCTATTATGATAATTTTAAATTATCTTAAATGAATTTTTATTTTTTAACTGTTTGAATTTGTATTTAAAATTTGTCACAAAAGTGCTTCAAAATAATTACAAAGTGTTAATGTGAGAGAATAAAAATCAATTTTTCAAAATTTAAAGAATAAAAAAATATTTTAAAATTTTAAGAAATAAAAAAATATATATCCTAAATTCAGATATTAAAACAGAAAAAAAAATTATATTAAATTACATTTATTTATTATAAGACTTCTCATGCATTCTGAATCTGGAGCATTCACATGAACATGAACATGAACCGATACAGTTGTACTTGTATCCATCTTAGATTCCATCATTCCACGTCACAGTTAAATATATTTGCTTTGCTTCAGTTAATAAAAGTGGTGTCGATATCCCAATCTTCCTTTCTTGTCGTGTGTCCCAAGTTGCTGTCCAAATTCCAAACTGTAAACTCGTTTTTCTCTGCTTTCAGCAAAAGAACGCCTTTCAGTGGCAACACGAAACAAACAATTAATGAAAGTGAAACTGATTGGCATGCCATTTTTTGCTTACCCAAATGCCAATCCAACCAAAACCAACCACCCCTTTTTCTCTTTCCTGTAAAACAACCTTCCTTGGAGTTGGAGCACACAAACAAAGCGTGTGCACATAGAAAAGGTCTCCTTTTTATGCAGGGTTTGCCTTGTTGAGTTCAGTTTTCAAAAAGGGTTGTTTTGTTTGTTGAAGAATGGCTCAGTGGCAGGGTGATGCTGATGAGGGTATCGACTACATGTTCAAGATTGTGATGGTTGGAGACTCGGGGGTGGGAAAGTCTCAGCTTTTGAATCGGTTTGTGAAAAACGAATTCCACATGAAATCGAAACCCACAATTGGGGTGGAGTTTCTGACTAGGACGGTCGTCATGGATCACAAGCTTGTCAAGGCACAGATTTGGGACACTGCTGGTCAAGAAAGGTCCAACATTTTTCTACTATGCGTTCAGTTTCTTCAAAATGAATTGCTTTTTATTATTATGTGTTTTATGTACCACAATGTCACTATGCTTGTGTTGAGCTATAATTATCATTTTTCTATTGATCATGATTGAGAATGCAACCAAGATCTGAGAAGTAGTGATTAAGATCTGACTAGATCTTTTCAGAATCGAGATAAAATAAAGCAGCACAGTTTTTTACTACAATTAAGCCAAAAGTTGCATGTGGGTGAATTATGGATTTATGGTCCTTCAATTAAATTATAATCACCAAATATTTATCATTTGATGGCTTCTTGGTTGCCTTGGTTGTTGCATTTTGCTGCAACAGAATAGGGCCAATGTGTGAAGAGTTTTAACCAAGGTTTTGAAAAACGGTCTATGACTGTGAGTTCAGCTGCAACATCTATAGGTTTCGGGGCTCTCCGCGATTGCAATTTGTCTACAATTTCTCGTTATGTCAAGGATGACAACTAAATTGTGATTGCAATTGCCATTTAAATTTAAAACCTTGGTTTTAACTATAGTTACAGAGTTCTCTCAATAACCCTGTATGTTACATACCAAATTCACCATAGTACGTACTGTGAACAGCGTGATGAGCCTTGTACCTATATGAACTGCATAACCGTGTACTATGTTCTATGTACCTAGTAACTACGGTTTTAACTAGTCTATCATATGCCATGATTTCTTTTTTGTTTTATCAGTTTATATGTATGTTGTTGATTTAGTTCCTGAAAGTGTCCTTCAGATGCATGTCTAGTTCATTTTCATGTGACAATGTTGGCATTCATCACAGGTACCAGGCTATTACAACTGCATATTACAGGGGTGCAACCGGTGCATTACTAGCATATGACATAACCAAGCAGCAAACCTTTGATCATGTTGAAAAGTGGTTAGATGAGCTACGGATACACACGGATAAAAACATACTTGTGATGCTTGTTGGCAACAAATCTGACCTGAGTTCTCTTCGAGTAGTGCCTACTGAGGTAGCCAGAGACTTTGCGCAGCTGGAGGGTCTCTTCTTTCTAGAGACATCTGCGCTTGACTCCAGCAATGTGGAATCAGCTTTCATTGGCCTCCTCTCTCAAGTATATAGAACCGTCAGTAGGAAGCACATCCTTGTGGATGGACATGAATCGAATTGGGATAAAGTAAACCTTGAACTTGAAGGAACAAAAATTAAGGTCCCATCACAAGAACCTGAATGCCAGAATGCTAAAAAGAGATTCAATTGTTGCAGTATTCTTTAATTCTGTATTGACCTAGACGCACCTTTATTCTTGGGTAAGGACTATTTTCCTCCTTCCCCCTCTCTCCATGTTGTTTTGGATTTTGTATGCATTGCCATCTATTTTTCTTTTTACTGTACTTTACCTTTCAGGAGATAGGTTTTAGGCATAGTTTTGCAAACTCAAAAATGAAATGATGAATTTGAGTAGTCTATTCAATGTATCTAGCTGTGACTCCTTTACTATGGCTATTTATTCTAAATAGCTTTCCATCTCAAGAATGCAAATAGGACAGTATTCTCAGTTATATATGACAGAAAAAATGCCATTGTTATTATGGATAAACAATTATTTTAAAGATATGGGGTTTGAAATGAAATAATGAATGGCTATCACCTTGTGGGTGTTGAATCCTTTTGGGATCCTTTGAGCCAAGTTTAGGTGTCATTATTTATAAGGATTTCAATAGCAAAGTCAATGAGCCAGTGTTATCAATGGCGGAACATAGCGGAAGGCCAAAATAAATACATCATTGTGCCTTATGGTGCCACCATAATGAGTCTCCCTTCACAAATTACCTATGGTAGTTGGCAAAAAATTCAACATGCCATTCTGCCATGGTGGCCCATGGCCGCTATTTAACAACACTATTAGTGACCTGTTAGAGATTGTGAAAGTAAAATTAAAGTGAATGTATACCTAGTGTTATTTGTGCTTGCCTTGTATTCTGTCTACTTCGTTGCTAGGGTAGAGTGAACAATATCGGCGCACGAGGGATACATACAAACTCATTAAAGTATATACAATGCATGATTATTTAAATGAGTTGTTTATTTAAAATTTCTGAGCCTTACAATGTCACATAGATTTAAAAACTACAGACAAATTTACTTCAATGCTAAAGTTGCTAGAATAAGTGCTTTACTTGAGGTACATTAAAATTTGTAATTGAAAAATAATTCTTTAATTAGTAAGAATGAATTAAGTAAGGCATTGTCAAGTCATCTATTCTAATAATAAAAATTTGTTAAACAACACTGTTTAATTTTAAGCAACTCATGAAACATCCACATTGGACATGCTCTTAGGGATACACACATGTATTGCTTAATGCTAGGCAAAGGATGACTCTGAACTTCAAAATCAAGTTCTTTATATCTTGACCGATTCTGATTACCTTCTCCCCAGTCAGGGATCGCACCATGACCCTTCCTGTTATCCCCATTCACCTTTTGAGCATTTCTGGTGGCAATCATCCAGGGACCAAAGTTGTCCTCAGACTGATTTTCCCCTTCTTTCCTAGCATCCTTCTGCTTCTCAGCCTCTCCCTGAACCGGTTCCACCACCAAAGGGCAAGCCTCATTACGATGCCCGTATCTCCTACACGTGAAACACACAAGGTGGCTCTCTTAGTGACGCAATGCTCATATGGGAGGCCATCAACTTGATTCAAGGTGTTTGGGTCAACCTTTATACGATGCCCTAAACATTCCCCAATTCCAGTCTTCACCTCTGCATTGTAAGGTAGTGATCAAAGAGCCTACATGGCCCTTCATCAAGGATATACCTAAGGTCATCCCAGTCTTCAAATCATGCCATAAAAAATCATTCACCATATCGATAAACTCCAGGGATTTTGGCACCCACTATCTAGTAAGGCAGTCTTGCAGAACTCTAAGGCTGGCTCACTTACTCAGAAGCTTTAGAATTAAAGTTTTCTACGAAGGAGGCCAAAAGGTCCTTATTTCCTCGCCCAAAAAATATTGCAAGACCAACCGCGTTACAAGCTTAAAAGATCTTTGTGATTCATGCTTTTATGTGATGTTTTGGTGAAAAGTAGGATGAAAAACAAAGTTAAATTGTGGTGTGAATAAGTAGAAGTGATAATCTTGACAAATCATGCAATGAGTGAAACACATTGACTTGTAAGAGATCTTGCAAAATAGTGAATTATCAATCATAAAATGCTATGCTTCTCAATCTCAAATTCAAATTCAAACACTTGACTAAATATGGATGCAATAAATAAAAGTATCATTTTTTATATGTAAAAAAAATTCAAATTTAACCAGACTTTATATGTAAGATAAAAAAAAATGCTTAACAATTTCTAAAGAAGGAGCTAGGTTTTTTTTATAATAATAATAATAACAATAAAAATGCTTAACACAGACCTGGTGTGAAACACTCGAGTAAAATCTTTATCTTTATTATACGCTATGAGTTTATAATAAAAATAAATGAAAATTAATTTTCCTCTGACAATTGATGTCACTTGTTTTTGTTTGTGTCTTTCTTTTCCTCTTTCTTTCATATTGACTTCACCGTTTCAGTTCAGTTTGCGTTGTATTTGACAAAAGAAAACAAATTATTTATTACTCCCATATGCCAAACCGTCCTCATATTATGTTAACGTTACATTTGACAAAAGTAGCCAGAAAAGCCAAAAATTATTTAATATCAAACATTAATATATATAAATTTGCATCCCAGTTAACGTACATTTGGCAAAAGTAGTAAATTTAGATGAGAGAGGAATCATATATAATAAGTTTAATAATAATAATAATAATAATAAGTTTGGAAAAGTATAACCTGAGAGGACACAAGCCTGGTGTGAAGCACTCAAACAAAATCTTTGTCATTATTTCACGCTATGATTTTGTAGCTATGATTTTATAAATAAAAAATGAATAAAAATTAACAATTGATATCACTCGTTTCTGTTTTTGTCTCTCTTTTCCTCTTTTTCTTCTGCACCGACTTCACATTTTCAGTTCAATTTGCGTTAAATTTAACAAAAGAAAGCAAATTACTCTCATCCCAAATCGTCCTCACATGCATTCTCAGTTTAACGTTAACTTTGACAAAAATAACAAGAAAAATAAAAAATTATTTATTGTCATTCATTAATATATATATAATAGTTTCTCTCTCATATCTCAATTTGCATCCCTAGTTAACGTTACATTGGGCAAAAGTAGCAAGAAAAAACAAAAATTATTTATTATCGTTCATTAATATAATATAACAATTCATATATATATATATATATATATATATATATATATACACTATTTGCTCACAGTTTTATACGAGCACAAGGAACCAGAAGCAGCAAGAAGAAAAGTGGAAGTAAGTTTTTCACTTATAGTTATGAAATATTTTCCATATATATGTAATCATTCTTAAATTGATTTTCACTTATAGCTCAAATTAGTTTACTATTAAACTGTCAAGAAGTTAAAAAAAAAAAAAAACTTCTATAAAATGGATACTTACAAAGTTTATTCGATCATACAGGACTAAATATGGAAGCAGAAATAGAAAAGGCAACATGGGAGAAGGAAGAAGCAGAAGCACAAGTGGAAATCTGGAAGTATGCATTTGGGTTTGTGGAATTAGCAGTGGTGAAATGTGCCATTGAGCTTGGCATAGCTGATGCCATTGAAAGGCGCGGAAGCCCTATGACACTGTCTGAGTTATCATCAACTCTAGGGTGTGTAGACCCTTCTCTTCTCAACCGCATGATGAGGTTCCTAACTCACCGAAACATATTCAAATGTGTTGCACCCACCGCTGGTTATGCTCAAACACCTTTGTCTCGCCGTTTGATGAGAAATGGCAAACACAGCATGGCTGCTTTTATTCTATTGCAGACTAGTCCTACAATGCTGGCAGGTTGGCAGAGACTAAGTGATCGTGTCTTGGATAATAATAAGGGTACTGAAGATCATCACTTGGGGCTCTTTGGAAATAATGATGATGAATTCAAGAATCTATTCCATGAAGCAATGGCATGTGATGCTGAGCAAATAGTGCATGCCATTATGGAAGGTTGTAGAGAGGCATTTGATGGTGTTAGAAGCTTGGTGGATGTGGGTGGTGGAAATGGAACCACCCTACGATTCTTGACTAAAGCTTGCCCTTGGATCATTCGAGGAATCAACTTTGATCTTTCTCATGCCATTGTTGTGGCCCCCATGTGTGATGGGGTGGAGCATGTAATAGGTGACATGTTTCTAAGTGTTCCCAAAGCTGATGCTGCTTTTCTTAAGGTACGTTTTTGCTTGGGATGGCCATGGTTCAGGTCAATTTCGTTTCATTTATTTATTTGATTTGGATTTAATTTTCTGAGAAAACCAAATAGTTTGGTTCGGTTCCGGGATTGAAAATTTTGAAATACATAGAAACAGAACCAAACCAATTGATCCAAACATAATGTTTGATTTTTTTTTTATTATTTAGTTTTAGTTTTATAAATTATAGTCATATTATTTACATTTTACAAATTACAATTGTTATTTTTATTTTACTGTCATATTTTCCAGTTTCACACTTTCATTCCATTAGTTACAAATTAAATTATTTTTGTTTTGTTAGTTGTTGCATAACTTAAGGCTATAATTATATTTTGGAAGACTTATTGATACCGGAAAATATATATATATATATATATATATATATATATATTATATAGTTATTGCTAGTACTAGTTGTTTGGCTACTACTATTAAATAGCCACTATTACAGACTATAATTGTTTTATAGTTGTTAGCTGATGATTTTTTTTTAAAAAAAATTTGATCAATTTGATATTTTATTATTTAATTCGAACACCCAATCTGAATCAAATTGGACAGGTTTGGTTTATGAAAAAAAAATTAAGCAAAACGGAACCAAACAAAAACAAAAAATTCAATTATTTGGATACAAAAATCATTTAAATCCGAACCAAACCAACATGTGATCACTTCTAATTTTTTCTTTGACATTGTGCACCAACTTTAAAAGCTTAATTTGGTACATAAATTACATGCATGAGGACTAATGCATTAAATACAATAGTAACTACGTACATTAATGATATTTTTTATTTTACAAAACATTAATAATAGAGTTAAGAATAAGATATTTGTCTTAAATACATTGATTATTTAAGATGTGATTATTTAACTTCATTTTTAATTGAAGTAATTAGTTAATCAAATTCAAATATTGAATGCCAAGATAACTAATGAACCAAAGTTACACAATTAAAAATAGTTGAATGATTCAATTTGTGAAATAAAATGTAGAGACCAAATTCAAGAAATAACAAAATAGAGACTCAATAGTTCAATTAAACTAAATTCTAATTATTAAAGATTGTTGATTTATTTATAAAATAATTAATTTGTTAATATGGAGATTTGATTGATTGATTTGTTATGTGCAGGAGATTTGTCATAACTGGGGAGATGAAGAGTGCATAAAAATCTTGAAGAACTGTAAGGAAGCCATTCCAAAAGAAAATGGAAAGGTTATTATTGTTGATCAAGTGATTGAAGAGGGAAGTAAAGATGGCATATTTAAGGATGCAGGTTTGATGTTGGACATGATAATGATGGCGCACACTAACTCAGGCAAAGAGAGGACACTCAAAGAGTGGGAATATGTCATCAAAATGGCAGGATTCAGCTCATACACTGTCAAATCCATCCATGCTCTGCAGTCTGTCATTATAGCTTTCTATTAAAGTTATGAAAAGAAAAAATAATGAATAATGAATAATAAAAAATCAACAGGCCTTGGCTATTGTGGTAAAGAATAAGTAAAACTTGATCCTTCTTGTATGGATCGGTAGTCTTGATCTTAAATGACGCCAAATCTAATATAGGTAAAAGGTAAATTGTGTGAAAAATATTATTAAATTATGTTGGACTTATTGTTTTTACCATTCTGCTATTAATTTTAATATTTCTGTCACTAGTTTTTATATTTCTACAATAAAGTTATAATACATCTGGTTCTATTTATAAAAAAATTTGTAATAATATAAAATATATTGTAACGTGTTTCGTATAAATATGACCGTTTTATATTCTATACTAATTATTTATGTTTATACTATTGACAATTACTAAATTTTTTAATTTCTGTCTCTCACTGTTTATTCTTTCCATAACTAAATTTTTTGCAATTCCATTACTATCTATTTATTTTTTCTCATTTAACTATTATTAAACATTTCCTATCCTTAATATTTTATTTTCTAACTTCTAACTATTTCCAACAATTTATACTCTCACCACCAACTATCATTATTACTTAATTGCATTTTGTTCATGTTTAATTGTTACTAATTTCATATTTCAAAACTAATGACTACTAACTACCTACTATTCATTATGTGTAAAAATACTACCTTCTATTCGTATTTTGACCTTTTAATTTGTATTTGATAACTATTTCTAATTATTTTTTTCTTGTCACTTCTATCTCAAATATAAGAAAACAAATACATTTTTCTTTGTCTCGATATAAACAAATTCAACTAAAATGTTACTATTTATAAAATATCTTTCATTTTATTGAAGTGATAGTTTTAATAACTTTTTTTTATCCTTAATACCAAGTTCCAACGAAAAATAAGTTGAAAATAAAATTTAATTAAAATTGATATAAATAAATATTATTAACTAATTTTTTAATTTATATGTTATATTTTTTTTCTTATATTTGAAACTAGGGAGAGTGCCTACTAATTCTGCAACTTATTTTCATACTAGTACATGAAAATTGAACTGAAAAATAAATTACCACCTTAACATTTCTCTTCCTCTCATCCTAAACTAATTAATGTGAAAACAAATAACTTATATTTATATATTTTTTTTAATTCTTATACTGAACTTTAACTATGAAAATAAATTTTAAGCCATAAAACATTGAGCGAAATATATATTTATTTAAAGAATAAGCTCACTTATTTAGAGATAATTATTTGAACTTCAAAGGCACTAGCCTTGCAGACATTTTAAGTCATGCTAGGCTAACTTTAACTATAAAAATAACTTTTAAGGCATAAAACAATGAGCCAAATATATATTTATTTAAAGAATAAGCTCACTTATTTAGAGATAATTATTTTAACTTAATTCAAAGGCACTAGCCTTGCAGACTTTTTAAGTCATGCTAGGCCTTCAATCATACCAAACTAAGTCTAGAAAAAAATTAATGGCCTGTCATGTAAACAGGCCTGGCCCAAACTTTAGATTAAGATGCATGTATATCATAGAACTAGTAAAGCCTAGTTTAACCAAGCTCTTCTACCCATGGTACAAAAAGAATGACAGTTTGTGACTTGCACGCCTCCTGTTAAAAGAAAAAATATGTACACGACTAGAATTCCACTGATGCATAACCACAAGGGAATTGTCTTCTAAATACTAACCTTTAAAATTTAAATTGTTAACATCACTTGTGTTAAAAAAAAATTACATACACTATATGTGGATGGGGCAAAGAAAGAAAAAAACAATCTTTAATGCTCCTACAAAACTTCTAACAAGTGGGTTCCCACCTAGTTGAGCATGACTTGACAATAAACAAATAGAGGAGATTCTGCAAATGTTTTCAACCAGAAGCCGAAGCAGCTCTCCGTTTATCACATTCCTCTTGCTCTTCCTTGGCAAACTCTTCAATTAATTCACGCTGTCTCTGTGTCAGGTTTCTGTAATAACATTTCAAATACAGGCCTTTATATTCTAAGCATCCAACAGAAAACCTAAACATGGTGTAGAAAGAGGAGCGAACAGCACATAATAAAAGACACTATAAAATATGTGATATGAAACTCACGTTGGGATGTTGACATTAAAATGAACATATTGATCCCCAAATGTATAAGAATTTTTTGTCTTGACCCCTGTTCAAAGAATAACCAAGATAAGAATGATGAAAAAAATGTGCGTAACTGCTTAAACTAGCAGCCTTTAAAAATCCATGCAGCATAATACCCATAAATTTCAAATGTATTTTTGCCCCAACCATCTAAAAAAAGTAACAAAAGTTCCCAAAAATTCCCCCCCAAATGGTATCAGATTGCTTACCTTTCTTTTTCAAAACCACTTTCTGACCAGGTTGGGTGCCTGGGCGAACCTGCCAAACAAGACTCATCATTCAAACTTCCCCAGTTACTAAAGGTGCCATAAGAAATATTATGTCTTTCAATATAATCCTAACCTTAAGTACAACATCTCCAGTAAGAGTTGGGACTTGAATAGTTCCCCCCAAAATCGCCTGAAACACACGTATACACAAATTTCCAGTGTTTAGTTTAATTACAATAATATCACTAAATGCAACATAAACTACTAACAAGATGTTTGGGATCCAAAATATATGACAATAAACTTCCAGCACTAACAACATCCACCACCATCACTATTTACTACTAAATCAAAAATTGAAAAATTCATGCCATCAAAACTTGAAGGGCAACAGCTTCTAACACAATTCTTAAATATTTATATATAAAAAAAAGACACCTACTTCAGTACTACCAAACGATTATATATACCTCAGTGATAGATGTCTAAACAGCATTTAGAACTACATTTTCTGGAGTATTGCATTTGATTCTAGAGTATAACAATTTTAGCGAACAGATTTCTTTTTAAACTACCATTTTGGTTCCTAAAAGATAGGTGACACCAAAACAAGTGACATGATGTCACCTATCTTTCACAAACCAAATAGATGTCAACCCACACTCTCTTAGGGACCATAATGAACGTACAATTTTTTTAGACTAAACAACTAAGTTGCTTCCAAAGAATTATAAATTAATGCATACAGTTAAACACAGACATAAGTGGGTTACAAGAAAACTGAACCAGATAACTGCATAAAACATTGCTAAAGGTTTTCTTCATCAAAGATCATCCATCACCTGAGTGATACTTAAAACAGCATCTACATGAATATCAGATCCTTCTCTGCGAAAAACAGGGTCTTCTCTAACCTGCAAAAAGGACAAACAAATAAAAATGTCAAGTTAAAAAGAATCAACAAAAAAATAGTGACTTCCAAGCTATTGAAGTACCTTGATAGTAACATAAAGATCACCAGGGTGATCTCCATCAGGATCTGCTCCACCACTTCTATAAACCTTTATGGTCTCGTTGCTGTCTATCCCTGAAAATGTTAAAAACATAAATAAGTCAACCTCTCCATAGCTTGACCTAAGGCCAGAGAAATAAGAGAAGGGGTGTGCATCCCCCCACCCCCCACCACCAAAGAAGAAAAAAAACATATAGAGAAATGCAGCAATAGAGTCAACATGCATCCTAAAATTATTTAAAATTTAGGGTTTCCTAGCTTCAATAGGACATTAGGTATCTTCTTTCCTATGTACTGTTTTATGATAATTTAGTTTAGTGGTCAGAGGAGTGGGCTCGTCTAGTTCCTTAGATCTCATATGCACATAGCCTTCGTAACTAGTAACACCAATGCATTCCAAAAAATTGAAATGACAATTACCAGGCATAATATCCAACTTGACCGACTTCGTTCCTTTGACAATCTTCGCACCCCTGCAAGACTTGCAGTAATTCTGATACCAACAAAAGACGAAAAGTTACTATTTACAAATATATTCCACAATTTTGTAATTCGTATGAAATACCATATAATTAAGAAGAATAACCCAGTTATGTGGATCACACTATCATAGTCATTCCATCCATCATATTTTCTGAACCATTGGGCAATATACTAAAAATAAGAGATTTAACAGTACAAAGGTAAAAGAAGGGGCTAGTTATACCATACCGATACAATTTTTCCAGTTCCCTTGCAGGTACCACAAGTACTCTCCATTCTGAATATGCCAGCTTGTACAAATAACTGAACATGTCCCAAAATTATCAATTTAACAACAATTGTCTAATTTAAAATTATATATAAAAAAGATTAAATTATTTTCAAGACAATACTGACCACTCCTGACCCTTTACATCGCTTACAAGTTTCAGGCCTAGTACCAGGAGGAACACCACTGCCACCTGTAATAGATTATTAAGCAAAAGGGTTGTGGCTGAGAACTTCATTTCCAGGTGCAGTGAAATCAATATAGTAGTGACAGATAACACTTTAGAGATTATTAATGAGCATACCACAGGCATTACAAAGCACATCCGTTTGAAATGTCAAAGTTTTGGTGCACCCTTGTACTGCTTCCATAAAAGATAGTTCAATAAAAGTCTGAAAGAAATTATTGAGATGCTTTTGGTCAAACAACACCTTAGCATACTTAAAAGAGTCCAAATATGAAGAAAGAAAAAAACCTTGACATCCTCTCCACCAATATTCTGATGGAAGAAGCTCTTGACAAAATCCTGATAGCCATTGAGAGAATTGAGAAAACTATATTAGATTTCAAATGTGGGATGAATGTCAGGAAATTTTAGAGGCATTTATATTTAATTTTAGAGGCTCCTCGCTATGCGAAGGTAAGGGGAAGGGATATTGTATGCAGCCTTACCCTTACACATGTAAAGAGGTTGTTTCCGGATTTGAACCCATGACCAAGAAGTCACCAAGGCACAACTTTACCGTTGTGTCAGGGCTCACAATTGAAATAAAATATAGATTTTAAGTGATAAAACAAGCCTAATATAAACTTACAATTGAAAATGAGAAACTGATGCATAAATAAGCATACAAATTAAATGGAAAAATTTGACTACAAAGTTCACCATATACATTTTTGTCCAGATGTTTAATGAATCATTAGATCATTTTATCTTTCGATAGAATTAATAATTGAAGTTCCACTTCTATGGTGCTAGTACATCACAAATTTAACAATTGAAATGATATAATAATGAATTTTCCTTATTATTGTGGAGTAAATGTAATTACTTTGGTTTTACAACAACAATGCAGACCAACAAAGAAAGAAGTATCTCCTAATAGAAATGATTAATAAAATAAAGGGAAGAAACTACCAAGTTCTTACATGATCACGGAATATCTGTTCGAAAGGATTGAAGCCACCCTCGCCTCCAAAACCAGTGCTTTGTTGGTTTACATAAGCATCATGACCAAGCTAGATATTTATGTTAAAAGTGAATCAAATGAATGATGCAGTAGAGACTTTAGAGAAAGTAACAATCCACTCAAAACAAATTTAAAATGCTCATATAACCAAGAAACATGCGCATAAAGTATGAGTTGTACTCAAACATGAAAAACCTAAATTCTTGCTCACACAAAATACGAAATCCTGCTATTGAGCATAAAAAGTGTAATATCAACAAAGCCAAAAAAAATATTGGAAGCACTGGTAAATCTGGGCAGTAAAATTTCACAGCAAGGAAAATTTTCTGACCCCACTCTGTAGTGACTATAGATACTAGAAAATGAAAGTTTTATCTCATTTTAGATTTCACAAGACATAACACAGAAAATACTCCTATAGGAGAACACTCTTATTATCTTCCAACGCAAAGAACAAATGTGCCGTGTTACCGAACCCCTTTTTCCATTTTTTTCGTTCATAAGTATCCTTAGACAAATTACTCATTATCCGCAAAGCAGAATTCCACTATTTAAATCTTACTATTCCCTCATTTTCTAATTCCACTATGTCATGCACTAAAGTTCATGTAAATTCATTCTACAATTTATCCCAACTTAGAGAAAAATGTGTAACAGAAAAAAATTGAGCAGAAGAGCTAAAAAAGTAATCAGGAAAGTGCTAAACCTGATCATACTGTTGACGCCTTTCCTCATCCTTCAAAATCTACAACACAAGAAAAAAGACAACAAAGCAGCAGTGAGTTAATTTGGGATATGAAGATTTAAAATAGACCTCTATGGCTTCGGTACAAACAAAAACATAAGCAACAAGAGTCCACCTCATATGCTATTGAAACTTCTTGAAACTTCTTTTCAGCTTCAGGATCATCTTTGTTTGTATCTGGATGGAGCTTTTTTGCAAGCTGCAGAACATTAAGACTTAAGAGAAATTGAGAGGGAAAAAATACATATCATTTTGGAAAGATAATTCATATGCTGGCCAATCCTGTTTTATGACTTCATGCCAAAGTAGAAAGAACGGCAAAAAGTAAGGATGAACTAAAGTACTTTCACAATTGTGAATCATTGGAGATGACAATGCAAACATGAGTATAATACAAAATTGCATATTCAGATTATCGAAGCATATAAAACAAATAACAATAGCCTTATTCTACTATGTGAGGTCACTATATGGATCCGATCCCATTAGATTCAGTTAAAAACCAAATTTCCAAGGATATTATCACCCTTAGACCCCTTATAATAATTTCCTTCAATGTCCTTCTTAGTCTTCCTCTACCCCTTTTCAAAGGATTAAAATCATGCAATCTACTCTCCCCACCAATGCCTTCTTTGCATGTGTTCAAACTACCTTAAACCGATTTTCTTTCATCCTTTCCTCAATAGATATCACACAAATATTTTCTCATATACAATCATTTTGTATCATATACTTTCTTACATGGTCACACATCCATCTTAACATACTCATTTATACTACCTTTTTTGATTGTCCCTTTAAAGTACTACATTCACTACCTTGGAGTATAATTGGTCTAGAGCAATATGATAAACTCCTGTTTAAGCTTGATAAGTATTTTGAAATCATAAATAATCCTCAATGTCTCTCTATTTTAGTCAGCTACCTTGTATCCTGTGTGTGACATCTTCGTTAATGTCTTCATCATTTTGTAATATTAATCCCAAATACTTAGTAACATATGGTAAGACATCTCCAATTCTTACTTTCAAGTAATTTTCCTCCTAATTCTTAATAAGTTGTAATGCATATACCTTGTCTTGCTCCTACTCATAAGTTTTATCTCTTTGTAAATTATACAATTTTGAATATGTCTCTTGTTCTTATATATAGGAACCAAAATTCATCCTTGATCCATATGACATTTTCTTAAATCTCAAAATCATAATAAATAGCTTAGTGAACCAAACGATACCCTATTCTTTTACACATTTTCAAGCATCAATAAGAATTTAACATTAGGACCAACATTTGTATGATTATTCATCTTCTTATCGACTTCTTTTACCACTCTAACTCAAATTGTGCTAGCAAGCCAAATTTTTTGCATCCTCTTGAGTTTCTAACCCTTTCATATTACACGTCAATCCATACCCATCATTATAATCCTTACAAAAAAATAATTCTCCAATCTCCCATTGATATCTTGATCTATAACCAAAACGTTTTCCTTCTTCATCCTTAACACATCTTACTTGGTTTAAATTGATGTCCTTTTACTATTTTTTCCAAGTTTATGCATCTTATGTGTTCCATTCTTTGTCCCAAGATCTTGATAAAATTCCTCGAAAACTTTGGATTGTACCTCACTCACAACTTCCCTTGTACTATTTTTTATTTTCTAGCCTTCTGATACATTACCTAATTTTGAGCATTACTACACTCATCTAAGGTCTTAAAACACCCCCTTTTGTTTCTTACCTCTTCTTCAACCACTTCATTCCACCACCAAGATTCCTCATCTCTTTTTCTCCTAAGATTACTTTAATAACATTCTAACCAGGAAATGGGTCATATGACTATCTATTTTCTTTCTGTTTCTATCCCTCATTTATACCCTATCTATTTTATTCCTCATCCAAACAAATTATTAGTGAATTGATAAAGTTTAACCAGGAAATGGGTCAGATAACTAAAGCACGCATATTTTCGGTACATAAATTCATGTATACTGACAATGGCAAGGAAAAACTTACCCCATAGTAAGCTTTCTTTATTTCAGAAGCACTTGCATTCTTACTCACACCAAGAACATCATAATAGTCTCTTGCCAATGATGCTGTAATAGTTTTTGGTGAAAACAAATAAGTCATCAACATGCAAGCGTCAACAAACAAGTATGCATACGGAAGAAAAGAGAGTATTGAATGAAAAGTAATGAACTTCAAGCTCCTTCTGATTCCATGAATAGTTAAAATCAAGCCATTTATGTGATGCAGAATTTTGTAATTTATACCCGAGCCATGAATTGATCTAGATGCCCCCCAATATTTATTTGCCGCTCCCAATAGCAACCATTTCTTCAAATTAACGGCATCTTCAACTGCAAATGGATAAGGGGGACCAGGTGAGCATAAACAACAGTTGAAAAGTATATACCTTTGGGGGTGGAGAACAGTTAAATTAAATCCAGCATTACAAGGAAAACAACCAATAGTGAATTCATGCAGCAATTCATTGACTTATACCAAATAACCATACAACCAAATTACAAAAACCCGAATAGAAAATTTTGAAATAAAAACAAAAATTGACAATTTACTCAATTTCCCAAGAGTCATGTAATGATCTTAAAAAGAAAAGAAAAAAGGTTACTTTAACAGTTAACACACACCATTGGATGCCAAAGTACCAACAACTCTAGCTGGATTGCAAGGCCCAGAGTTCAATGCCCTATAACCCCTTAGGAAAAATGCTTGATAAACCTGCAAATTAAAAATTCCCACATAATTGGAAAATGATATTTCATAGCAAAATACTGAAAGAAAGAAAGAAAGAATAGAAAAAGATGCGTGCGTACAGAATCGTTGGCGTGAAAGAAAGATCGACGAGCAAGGCGATTAATGAGGGTGACGCCATGGGAGCGAACCATTTGGGTATTGAGAAGGAGAAAGTAGGATTAAGGTTTTGGGAATTGGGATGAGTAATTAAACCCTAGATAAACCCTAATTAGAGGAAATTGATTTGGAAAGTTCTAGTTAGAGCAGGAAGATGGGCTTTGAATTGGCAAATCAAACTGCTCTGCTCTGCTCCTACGTTAATGGAATTCTGTGTTTGTGGTTCATGTCCCTCACAAGTGTTTGGCCGCGCCTTCACTATTTTATTACTACTATTTTATTTTGTTTTAGTATTTTCCAAATTCCACGTTACAAAAACCTTTTGTTTTTCTTTTCTTTCTTTTGAGTTTTGAGCTTAACTCTAATGGAGTTTAGTTGATGAGCTACATTGTAAATTGTAGCTTGTTTGGAAATTTCTTGAGAAGGGTCACATTTAAAATATGAAACTTATTTATAACTTATTTTTTAAAATTACATTTAAAAAATAAGAAATTATTGTAAATCTAAAATATATTAAAAATGAATGAAAATTATAATAATATCCTTTGAGTTTGAGGTTTCATGTAATTATACAAGTACTTTCTATTTTTTAATAATCATTAAAATATGGGAAACAATTTTCGTAGCATATATTTATAATATACATAAACAATTTAAAATATATGTTTAGACTAAAAAAAATAAAACAATTTATTTTATATATAATTAAAATTATTTAAGACATTAGAATAATATAGCCCATATCTAAGTAATTAAGCGTATATGTATTTAAGTAATTATTATACATATATACCTTGATAAGTAAATTGTTCTAATTGCTCTTGGGTCTTGGCTCAAAGAGGACGGTTGACATAATTTCTAATCTTGATGGTTAACTATTTATAACTTCTTATTGTATATGTATGTATATTATAATTTAAAATACAAAAAAATTGTAACTTCTTCCTTTTAGGTGATTATTTATTTAAGATTATTGGCTCATGTCATTTTCATTTTAGCCTATGCATCAGGATTCAGATTCTCTTCAGTCGGAGAAATAATTCATTCACGCGATCAGACAATTAGAATCGTCTTGATAAAGATATGGTTCAAAATTATTTTAATAAATTTAACTTAAAAAAAAAACAACTTTAAAATATTGAGTATCTAATGAAAACAAACGATTCATATTCATGATTGCGTGAATGTAGGGAATCCAATCCATGCATTTTCATTTCCAATAATATACATTACACATGCCTCTAGCTTATGGGAACTACTCGAAATAAAATTTGGTAGTTATAAATTTATTTATAAGTTAATTATTTGGCAAGATAAGTAGCCTTTAATAGTAAAGTTCACAACAGTAGCTTATAAGATACTAGTTTCTTTTTTCTTTTCATTTTTATATTTGTTAATTTACTTGAGTTTTTTTTTGTCTTTTTTATCAAATAATTAATTATATCATTTATATCATTTTACATTTATCAATTAAATTTACCAAACACTTTTAAGTCATATCAATTAGTTATAAGATTCTAATTTTTTTTGCTAGTTTATCAGCTTGAGTTTACTTCGTTAGAAATCTCACATCGACTAGTAATATAATCATGTTAGTGTATATATAAATTAATCCTTAATTTACAAGTCAATTTTGTAATGTGAAATTAGACTCATAACTAATTGATATGACTT
>PYAF01003438.1:237818-279600 GCA_007407185.1 Glycine tomentella
AACTCTCATATTAAAAGCTATTTTACATGATTGACTTAGACTCAATCAATTGTAAGATACTTATAAACTAGTTTTATTAATCACAGTCAAATAGATAATTTAATGTATTTTTTTTCATTTTTAATTAATTTCATTTTGATGGTTTTCTCGTTGTTTCTTTTCCTTTAAACCATATAATTCCCAAACCAACTCGAAACAGGAAAGGATTCAGTGTGACTGTGGCATTAAACTCTAAAAAAAAATTGTTACGTTTACTTCCAATATCCTCTCTTCGGAGAGAAAGATGATACTTCTTTAGCCATCATATACTGGGAAAAAAAATAAAGGGACTGGGGAAAACTGAAATCGTTATTTTCACCTATTTAATGAATTACATGATTACCCACTTCTATATGATTTGCTTTTATTTTAACTATAATCAAAAGACTCAAATAATTATTTTGACTAATTATTACTTTCTTTCTTTTTTCACATAAAACTTGCATGAAATAGATATCAAATTTGGGAGAAATTTTTTTGCGTCAAAATAAAATATAGATGTTTTACGGCATTTTTTTCCTTTGCTAAGTTCTTCATGTTGCCCTATTATCTTACTCGTGACATTTGACTTGCCTTAGTTATATGTGTGTTGCATGAAGTCATGAATGAAAGCAAACTCGGCATATAAGACAATTATAATATATAGTTTTCAATCTTAAAAGGAGGATCGAGGAGAATGAAGCACAAGAAAAGCATCATAGTCTATGATATGACACATGCCTTAACCAAATCTACCTTTGCTTTCTTGCAGCTTCAGCTATGCCTTTCATGCCCCTTTAATTCACTTTCTGTACACTTAGACATTGCTGCACATAGAAGAAAGCAATTATCCTGAAAAATGCACATAAAATAACCATGCATTTGCTTTGATTAAACTAATCCCTTTAGGCCATTTACCGCCATTAAGTAACTAATACATTGGCAGACAGAAAGTTGAGAATCATTTTTGCTTTATCAATAAGTTACGAATCAAAATTTTTTTCCTTATTGTCATTTAACAATGATATTGATATTAGATACACAATAAAAAAAGAAAGGCAAGCAAGTAGTAGCTAAAATAACAAATTAGAACCATGCATTATTTGTTTGCTCAGTGAAAAATCAAAATTCTGAGATTGCCATTTAGCATTCATATTTTTTTTATAATTGTTTTGAAGAATTAGCTTAGAATTGTAACAATTACAACAACCTTCAGACTAGAATGGCCTTGGCTTTAAGTTAGATCAATCTGAAGCTTTCCCACCATTCTTTTCTGCTTTCCTATCTTCATATTGCTAAAGCTCATGCAGCTTCTCCATGAAATTATTCCTTGCTTAACCAAAATAGAAGCAAGTACTTGTGTCAATCATGAAAGAGAAGAGAACCACAACTGTATTTTCTTTTGGCTTTTGTATTCTTAAGTAGAACTTCTTTGCTTCAGAATCGAATTTCTGGTTACTTGGGCAAACCACCTAGCTGCAACAACTTGTGGTAGTGACACCAGAAAGAAAAGGACATGAAACTGGTTGTGGAGGTTATTAATGCTCATGATCTTATGCCCAAAGATGGCGAGGGATCAGCCAGTCCCTTTGTGGAAGTAGACTTTGAGAACCAGCTTAGTCGAACCAGAACCGTCCCAAAGAACCTCAACCCCACTTGGAACCAAAAACTAATCTTCAATTTAGATGCAACCAAACCTTACCATCGCCAAACAATTGAAGTATCGGTCTTCAATGAGAGGCGACTTACTGCAGGCAGAAACTTCCTTGGAAGGGTGAGAATTCCTTGCTCCAATATTGTCAAGGAAGGTGAGGAAGTGTATCAGATTTTCCCTCTTGAAAAGAAGTGGTTTCTCTCACCTGTTAAGGGTGAGATTGGCCTCAAAATATACATTGCATCAGAGTCTGACTCCAAACCAAAACCTCTTTATCCTGTTTTCCCTTCAGAACAAGAAAAACTTCCACCTTCCACTCCACCCCAAGAACCAGAATCCACCACTAGTAACCTTCCTTCTCCACCTCATAGTATCCCCTCAGGCCTAACTGACAGAACATTAGAAGCTGATCCCAGTGAAGAACTTCCTGCATTTGACACCCCAAAAGCAAGCACAGAAGAAGCAGAAGTATATTATGTTGCAGAAGCTCGGTCTAGCGGTGTTGATATTGATCAAGAGCCAAGGAAAGAAAGTATAGAAGCTGTCATAGAGACCGTCCAACAACTCGACAAGCACCAAGTTCTCCAGCCACAAATGATTTCAATAAAGAGAAGACCACAAGGTACTCCATCCACCATGCACTCAGTTGATCCTCAAGTCCAATCTAGCCATCACGAAAACTATAATCACAATGACACCAATCAACAGTCAAGGATTTCAATAAAGAGGCGACCGCAAGCGCAAGGTGCTCCATTCACAATGCACTCGGGTGATCCACAAGTCCAACCAAGCCATGGTGAAGGCTACAATCATAATGACACTAACCTGCAGCCAAGGATTTCAATTAAGAGACGACCGCGAGGACTGGGTACTCCATCACCAATGCCCTCCTTTAATCCACAAGTCCATGCTAGCCACAACGAAAGCTACAACAACCTCATGGGAACCAACCCACAACAGCCAAGAATTTTAGTAGAGAGACAACCACAGAATACTCCACTCACCACGCACCGAGTTAGTCCCAAAGTCCTTACTAGCAATGATGAAAACTACAATCTCAGTGACACCAATGTGCAGCTTGGTGAGCGGTGGCCCACTGATGGTGCTTATGGTAGAAGAGGGTCGGTGAGTGGTAGTGACAGATTCACTAGCACGTATGACCTAGTTGAGCAGATGTTTTATCTGTATGTTCGTGTTGTGAAGGCGAAAGATCTTCCCCCAAGCACCATCACCTCAAGCTGTGATCCTTATGTGGAAGTGAAGCTGGGGAACTACAAAGGAAGAACAAAGCACTTTGAGAAGAAATTGAACCCAGAGTGGAACCAAGTGTTTGCTTTCTCCAAAGACCGCATTCAGTCTTCTGTTTTGGAAGTCTTTGTGAAAGATAAGGCAATGGTGGGCAGAGATGACTATCTTGGCAGAGTAGTTTTTGACCTCAATGAGGTTCCAACAAGAGTTCCACCAGATAGTCCACTAGCTCCTCAGTGGTACCGGCTAGAGGACTGGCGCGAAGAAGGCAAGGTGAGGGGTGACATTATGCTTGCAGTTTGGATGGGCACACAAGCTGATGAAGCTTTCTCTGAGGCTTGGCATTCTGATGCTGCCACTGTCTATGGGGAGGGCGTTTTCAACGTCAAATCAAAGGTTTACATGTCACCAAAACTGTGGTATCTCAGGGTGAATGTAATTGAAGCACAAGACGTGATCCCAAGTGACAGAAACCGCCTACCAGAGGTTTTTGTGAAAGCTCAAGTGGGCTGCCAAGTGCTGACAACCAAGATATGCCCCACCAGAACAACCACGCCATTCTGGAATGAAGATTTGGTCTTTGTAGCCTGCGAGCCATTTGAGGAGCAATTAACAATCACTGTGGAGGATCGTGTGCACCCTTCAAAAGACGAGGTACTTGGGAAGATAAGCCTACCAATGACCCTCTTTGAGAAGCGGCTAGACCACAGGCTGGTTCATTCGCGCTGGTTCAATCTTGAGAAATTTGGTTTCGGAATTCTAGAAGGTGATAGAAGAAATGAGCTCAAGTGTTCAAGCAGGATTCACATGAGAGTTTGCCTTGAAGGTGGATACCATGTCCTAGATGAGTCCACATTGTACACAAGTGATCAAAGGCCAACAGCAAGACAGCTATGGAAGCAACCTATTGGAATACTTGAAGTAGGCATCTTAGGAGCACAGGGGCTTCTCCCAATGAAGATGAGGGATGGAAGAGGCAGCACAGATGCATACTGTGTTGCCAAGTATGGTCAGAAATGGGTCAGAACCCGAACACTTCTCGACACTTTTAGTCCTAAATGGAATGAACAATACACATGGGAGGTCTATGATCCTTGCACTGTGATAACATTGGGAGTTTTTGACAACTGCCATTTAGGTGGAGGGGAAAAAGCTCCTGGTGACAGTGCTGCTAGAGATTCTCGGATTGGAAAGGTAAGAATAAGGCTATCAACACTTGAAGCTAATAGGATTTACACCAATTCTCACCCTCTTCTTGTTCTACACCAACATGGAGTTAAGAAGATGGGTGAGATTCAGTTAGCAGTGAGGTTTACAGCACTCTCACTAGCCAACATGGTTCACATCTATGGCCAACCCTTGCTCCCCAAGATGCATTACTTACATCCCTTCACAGTGAACCAAATAGACAACTTGAGGTACCAAGCCATGAACATTGTAGCTGCAAGGCTAGGCCGAGCTGAACCGCCTTTGAGGAAGGAGGTGGTGGAGTACATGTTGGATGTTGATTCCCATATGTGGAGCATGAGAAGAAGCAAGGCTAACTTCTTCCGCATCATGTCCCTTTTCTCTGGTATGATCACAATGGGAAAGTGGTTCAGTGATGTTTGCCTTTGGAAGAACCATGTTACATCAGTCCTGGTTCACATTCTTTTCCTCATACTGATATGGTACCCTGAATTGATCCTGCCAACCGTGTTTCTCTATATTTTCTTGATTGGTCTGTGGAACTATAGGTTCCGGCCTAGACACCCGCCTCACATGGATCCTAAACTCTCGTGGGCAGAAGCTGTTCACCCCGACGAACTCGACGAAGAGTTCGACACGTTTCCGACTTCAAGATCACAGGATGTTGTGAGAATGAGGTATGACAGGCTTAGAACTGTGGCAGGTAGGATTCAGACAGTTGTTGGGGACATAGCTACACAAGGGGAGAGGTTTCAGTCTCTACTGAGTTGGAGAGACCCCAGAGCAACCAGCCTCTTTGTAGTGTTTAGCTTCTGTGCTGCTGTGGTTCTCTATGCAACTCCATTCAGAGTGGTGGCTCTGGTGACAGGTTTATACTTTTTGCGGCATCCAAAGTTTAGGAGTAAGACGCCTTCGGTACCAAGTAATTTCTTCAAGAGGCTCCCAGCTAGAACAGATAGTTTACTCTGATCTTGTTTTTTCATAGTTTTAGTTTGTTATACATAGTTACGTACAGTTTTTTGTTTATGTTCGTTTTCTTCTTTAATATCCTGTTACTTCCATATAATAATAAGTCTCTTTAAGTACCATATTATCAGAATGGATTATTAAATCATTGAATAGAACATCAAATACTATGGCAGATTTTCATGTAAAGCATAAATTGTGTTTTGGACGGAGTTATAAGATTAACTTAGTGATGAAGGAAGAAGGAAGAGGGAAGAAGTTTGTTGGTTCGAATTCTCACTAACAAAAACTAATAACTAACAAATCTCAACAGAACAAGTGGAAACCAGGGAAAAGGTAATAAGTAACAGAAGATAAAGTTCTTAATGTTCAGATTACAAACACTAAGCATGCCAATTGCCAAGCATCAGTAAAGTTAAAGCCACTCTGTAACCTGCAAGGGAAAGATCAAATATCTATTTTCTAATTACCACCACATTTAATTTGATTTAAATTTGAAGAATATTATAGTGTAATTATAACATTAATATTTAAAAACAATAAATTGGTTAGAGTTTAAATTAAAATAAGATTTAATTTGGATTCAAAGATAAAACTTATAATAACAATAAATATTTTTCGAGAGAGAATGTATTATTGAGTTAAAAAAACAAGCGCTGGCTTTGTAGCCTTACATACTAGAAAATAGAAGCAAAGAGACAATGACCTACGATATGATGACTAATTGAATTAAAAAGAAAGAAACACTGTCATTACATCTCCAGAGAAATCGACTTCCTAGAAACAAAGTAACCAAATTAAGAGTTATACTATAAACCAAGAAACCAATTGGTAATCCTAAAAGATTTTGTAAACCAATGGAGTAATTTAACATGAATTAGAGCTACAAAATAATCCAACGAGAGAGGTACTATGAATTTGAAAACAAAATATTTAGATGATGGAATAAGGTTAATTAAACACCCTAATAAATTCCAGCGCCAATCATCATTCAAGATCCCGTAGGACATCTTAACCTTATCATCAAACAATCCGCGAATAAACATCCTAATCACTGCGTATCCCAATTGTATTTTGTTGGTCCCCATTTTCCATCTTTCAGTTTTACTCTTGCATTCAAGAATATTCCTTCCAACGAATATTTGTCAGAAACAACGTTATCTGCCGTAACCGGAACAATAGATGCGTTCAATTTCCCGTAAGATTCGTTGTGAGCTTGCTTTAAACTTGCTCCATAAACGCAGGCTGAAACTAATTTCCCTTTAATAATGTCGGCCAGAACGTGCCTAAAAACTATGTTTGAAGAAAACAGGCATTGCTTCGAGTTTGATGACTCACCATAAAGAGTCAAACGCTGGCCATAAATTTCTCTCGGGTTGAAATTATTGAAGACATGTCTTCTTCTCTGCTCAGACTAGCGTGGATTTTCTTTCTGAACCAAATTATCTAATGAGCAGTTGTGACGGGTATTCTTAAATAGGATATCATTAGTAGTGTTTGTTTTCTGGTCGTACACATTGAACCTGAATGGCCCTCCATTCATCATCTCCAGTAATATGTTGATCAAGACCCTCCCACTCTTGGTCACTCAACAAAATCCTCAGATCACACATTAACATGTGCTCCTCCCCAACACAACAATAACGCTACTCTTTGCAGCATATTTCTTTGCTGCCTAACGCAAATGTTACAGAAATAACAGGAAACTTATTGCGCGCCCACATAAGCGGAGTAGGAATATCTATCCAGCCAACACAATCAAACTGAAACCAATCTGGAATGTCTGTTTCTGGCATCACAAATTGTATCCTTTCCTTCTCTTCATTAACCTGTAACATCAAAAACTGTTAAGGGGATCGAACCCGCGACCTTTTCTCCTTTCTTTCTTTCTTAACCATCCAACCAACCTTATATCTCTTACTGTTAGTGTTAGGTCAAGTAGACTGTGTGTAGAGTTTAGGTAAAAAAAGATCAAAAGTAGTAGTATAGAAGTAAAACCTTAAACCATAGCGAATTTGATGCCTCTGAAGTTAAGCGCTCGCAATATCTGGCATTTACTTTTTGGATACTTGGAGGGAGTTCTGGAATGCTCCTGAGATTCTTGCAATAACTGACATCAAGACTTTTTAATTGCTTAGATTCTTTGATGCATTCTGGGAGAGAGTCAAAATCATTATACGAAACCTTCAAGGCTTCCAGTTGAGGTAAACCTTTCAGAACTGCATACAATTCTTCATTTGATAAATTTGTCTTGCTTAAATGCAGTGTCCTCAAATTTGGGCAACAATTTGCCATTGAATGCCTTTCTTTGAACCTTTTAAATGATTTTCCAAAAGGCTTCCAGTTGAGGTAAACCTTTCAGAACTGCATACAATTCTTCATTTGATAAATTTGTCTTGCTTAAATGCAGTGTCCTCAAATTTGGGCAACAATTTGCCATTGAATGCCTTTCTTTGAACCTTTTAAATGATTTTCCAATATGTGAACATCCATCAACCAATAAGGTCAAGTTTTGGCAACAAGAACAACTTTCTTGATATATCAAGTTTTTTGCAACCTGAAATGTCCGAGTACTCAAGCCCTGCAAGGTTACCGATGAACATTGGAAATTCCTTAATTGCAGTATTTACCAATTGAATCTTTAACGGCCTATGCATCTCTTCCATTACATCTGGGAAGTGTTCAAGTCTGCTGCAAAAGCTAAATGAAAGCACCTCGAGAGATGGTAAATTCATGCTTGGCTAGAAACTTTTGAGCATTTTTGCACCTTAGAGCACTAACATACTCAAGGTTACGCATAAAGCCAATGGATTTATCAAATCCTTTCAGTTTACGGCATTTATCGAGTGTCAAAACTTTTAAATTTATAGCTCCAGACACATCAGGAATTGAGTTATGGATTGACACAGGAACAGGTTGAGGAATGTCAAGCCCTGATATGTCTACGAAAATCATCCAAGTAATTAAAACGATCAGGAGCATAGTCAGTAATCTCAAGATTTAGATCATGTTAATTAGAGAGAGAGAGAGAGAGAATATATATGTACCTTAAATGACTTTTCCAACATTAGAGAACTATGATTTAAACTTGAAATCAACAATTTCGGTGGGATAAAAATCTGGGAAAAGACTTGGATGGGTACCCTTTCCACTCAAGTAGTCGCAAAGTGTTTGGAAGATTACTAGGAGCCGTTGAAAATGTTGTATTCCGAATTATCAGAATTCTTAGGTTCTCCATCTTCTCAAATGCAGTATCTATCATATCATCTACTTTTTCATGACTAGGGGGATCAACCATTATTCCTTCAATTCTATTGCTTCCCTGTATGTAAAAACATTGAGTTACCACTGATTATATTTGTCTCAGCTAGTACAAATTAAAAAATATAAAGGTAAAGAGTAAAAATTGTAAAATTCTTACCGAATTTTCTGCAAGTACTCGAAGAACTTCCTCATGAGACCAAAGTCTGCTACAGTCACCAGCATTTATCGATAACTCCTTTCTGACAATCTCTCTACCCATGTCTTGTATTAGATCATGCATATCCAAGCAGCCACTATCATCAATAGTTATGAGACATTTTGCAGTAAATACTCCGAATATTTGGGCAGAGATCACAAGCCTTTAGTATCCTTTCAACATATCCCCTTCTCTCTCCCTTGAAGAAACAAGCAATGGCCAAGAAAGTTTTCTGGTCCAAGACATCTAAGCTATGGTAGCTTATTTCAAGTACTTCTTGAATCTTGGCATTTGGAATCTTTTCATATTTTTCCAATTCCATTTCCCAATCCTCTAGGCTCCCACCCTTTAGATTGGAGCCTATTACTTTTAAAGCTAATGGATGGCCTTTCTCATAACGCACTGCATCATTAGAAACACCTTCAATGTTTTCTGCAGGTTTGCTCATATTAAAAGCATGCCAACAAAAGAGTTCAAGAGAGTCACCATAATTAAGTGGCCTCATTTCATATTTTTCAATGACAACATCATTAATGACATGCTCATCTAACAATGTTGTATCCCTTGTTATAATGATCCTGCTGTATGAACCAAACCAATCGCCTCCTCCGGATAGGGACTCCAATTGTTTTGTCAAATCAACATCATCCAAAACCAAAAGAACCTTTTTATGACCAAGTCTGCGTTTGATTTCACTGGCCCCTTTAATTTCTGTTTCCTCACCCATCTTAGATAGAAGTATGTTTTGGAGATCTTCCAGGCCTTTAGTGCTTTTGTTTGATTTCTCTCTGACATTAGCGAGAAAACTTGCAGCTTCAAATTCATGTTGGATATCATTATATATATCCAAGGCAAATGTAGTTTTGCCAATTCCGCTAGCTCCATAAATTTCTAAGATGAGGACGGTATCATGAGACTCGATATGTATCATTGGTTTCACCTCTTGAAACCGAAAATCAATTCCAACTACATGTTGAAAATGTAACAAAATTGTCATTGTAACTAGTATGATCTATAATTTAATATGATTGAATATGCTCCTAACCTAACCATTATGTTTCATAGGTATTTCAGAATTTGACTTTTGTCAATCTCTCCCAGTGACAATTCATAACTAAAATACCTGACATGTTTGAAGATAAAAACTTGAGAGTACTGACAATTGACAAATGCCCCAAATTGGAAGGGTTTCATCCAACTGCTGGACATATGCCTAACCTTGTATATTTAAGAGCATCAGAGTGCACCATGCTCACCAGTTTTGTGCCAAAGATGAATTTGCCATCCCAGGAAATGCTTTCGTTTAACTTTTGCAGTCAACTTAAGGAATTCCCAGAAGTAGTGTGGAAGATGGATAAGCCATTAAAGATTCACATGATAAATACTGCTATTGAGAAGTTTCCAAAGTCCATTTGTAAAGTTACAGGGCTTGCGTATGTCGACATGTCAACTTGCAGGGAACTCAAAGATTTATCAATTTTTGAGTCATTGCAAAACTTGTCAAATTAAAGATGAATGGATGTTCTCAACTTGCAAAAATGTTCAGAAAGAGCCATTCCGAAGCAAATAGCTGTCCAAGTTTAAAGGCATTATATTTTAGCAAGGCTAATCTGTCATATGAGGATCTTTCCATTATTCTTGAAATATTTCCAAAATTGGAATACTTAAATGTGTCCCACAATGAATTTGAATAATTCCCAGAGTGCATCAAAGGATCATTGCAGTTGATAAAACTTGATTTTAAGTTTTTGCAGGAATCTTAAGGAAATTCCAGAACTTCCATCATGTATTCAAAGGGTAGATGCAAGATACTGTCAACCCTTAAGTACAAAGTCATCAAGCGTGCTGTTGTCTAAGGTTAACTACATTCTCCATTTTTTTTCTTCGTATTTTTTTTCCTTAGTTTAATGTCGACAAGCAGAAAACAAATACTGATGATATTCGATTTAGCTCTCCCAATTTAACAAGCTTGGTTCCAAAAATAAGTCCACATGAGAAAACAAGACATGAACAAAATTATGATGTAACAGAAAAATTTGGCCAGAAGTTGAATTCATTTAAATTAGAACAAACTGCCTCTGTTGCCAATGTGCTATTGAGCTGGTGGAGGAATGCCAAGGCTGATATCAGAGGGGTAGTTTCAGCCTCTACCTATGAGGCAAGTTCACTGCAAGAACATGAAGATGTTGTCTGGGATGTGGCACAATTTTGAAGATGCCGATGGAAAATTTGCCTATGCATATTACTGATTCAGAAGTTCAAAGAACAGTTCAATTGGCGGTTGAATTATTGGTTGCACAGGCACAACATAAGAAGAAATGTGATCATGAGAAGTTGCTCATCAATCTAACTATGCCTATTGTTCCAGTGGAATGTAAATTTCGCCCTTGTAAAGATTTAGAAGGAGCTCAAAACCATCGGTATTGGGGAACTCTGGAGATAGAAGGAGACCTACTTGTGTGGAAAATTTGGAAGAGCAATAATGCCTTCAAGGAGAGGCTAAATTACACTGTTCTGTTGGAATGTGAGTATCACTCTACTGAAAAAGCTTCAAGCTCGGGCCATGGGGAATCATTGGAAAAAGGAATACAGTGATCCTATATTGCAGGCATTGATGAGGAGGATAGAAGAAGACACTGAGGTTGAATGAATCTTATGGGAAGTTGAAGGCATCTATTGTTCCAAAGGATGTCCTAGTTTCTGACAAATATCTTCTGGAAACAGCAATCATTAGAGGACTAGAAAGATTGGGAAGGTTAGCAATGAGTATTGCTTTCCATATTCTGTCTTGTTGAAATTAGATGCTAACCTCCCAAATCCACCTAATAGTGATCTGATCCAACCCAAGTTCTTATTTTTCTGAGTAGAGCTTTGAGCATCATACTCTACCCACAACTTATGCTGCTCCTGATTCTGAGTAGAGCTCTCAGCATGCTGCTCCAGCCTCAACTCATGCTGCATGAGTATTGCTATGAGCATCAATGATTGATATATATTAAAAGAACCGTTAAGATAATGTCGCATCACTTTTAATATGTCAACCACTTAGAAAAACGAAAAAATTTATCAAAAACTTAACAAAATTTGAGTGTATATAATAGTAATTTCAAACATATTTAAGCCATTAAATGTAATCTGTCCTCCAATTTCCAAACATTTGCTAGTATAAGGTTATACCAATGGCGTATCTCATGGGCAACAACTGGTTGTGATCAATTGGAGCCTTTTGCCAGCTATACATTCAGAATGATTGTGATTTGCTTTGAAGTTGATTTTTGAATCTGTTACTTGAAGTTTGAGAATTCTAGGACTAGCAGAGTTAGTTTTCATAATGTTAATTGTTTAATTTAGTTGATAACATTGAGCATATGAATTCTGAAGCCAGTTCCATGTCCTATTATTTTCCATAGGAAAATGGTTCCAATTCGCATCCCAGTCCTATCTTTAAAATAAAATGATAAGTTTCAGCTCCAAATAACATACAAGGCATTTTGTCTTCATTCTAATCAAGATCATTCAAGGACAACGACTCATTTAATACCTAGAAAGATACATCTGCCAAATGTCCTCCTCACCATTTTGAACATAATATAGTACACAATTTTATGTTATGAGAAATTGCAAACATGCCATAAAGTAAGTGAATATTACTCCTCATCTATAATATTGCCAAACCTTTTTATGCATCAAAAGGGGGAAACATCGTATAGTAACAAATGGATAGTCGTATAGCCAATTCCTTGCTATGCTGGTTATAACACACACACACACACACCCTGTTCAATTTATTTAAATGAACTATAATGATGCTTAATTGAAATTTTCCATCAGAATGTTACCAATATTTTTCTCTTCACCAGATGCTTTATAAGTATTTAATCACATGTTCAGTTTCTTTTAATTTGCAACTGGTGCAAAACTCCCACTGTTGAATTAAGTGACAGCAAAAGGTGATCTTGAAAGGGCAAATAACCAATGCAAAACTGGAATTTACACATATACATCAGTATAAGGCTTCATAGTGTACTACAAAGAATTAGACGTAACAATAACATATATCCTATACAAACTCTTTAAAGAATCAAAGAATGATCTGCTGTGCAATGATTTTTAGCCTGTTCTGATGAAAATCTACATTGCCTCACATAAAACACAGATTTCGTGTATTTAAGGAATAATGTGAGTACACCTTTAGGGCTAGGCGTGCTTGACATTGTGGCTCTTAAAAGATGGTAATCTTAAGGACTGTTGTTTCCGTGGAAATGACCTCAAGCAATTTGCAAGGGATCAAAATCATACTCATTTCCAAAACTAGCATTGCTTCCGTTTTTGTTTAGCCATTTTTGTGTAATCTTTGGACCAAAAGCTTTGGTATCAAATGCACAAAATTAGGAAGAGTGATGATGAGAGTCATCGTTGCACATGCACTCAGGAACAGGATACTTTGTGACATCCCTCCCAGACTTGCTAGTCCTGAATTCTGGCTGACCTAATGAGTCCTGATGCAATTCCTTGATAATCCTATTGAACTCTTCTTCAGGGAGGGAAGAATCCAGAAAATAGGGGAGCATTTGTCTTTTGTTTGGGGTTATATATTTCTTGTGTCCTGCGTAGGCCCGATGACCCTGAAATAACATTTAGTTTCAATAATTATAGAAATTGTCACATTAAGAATATGAGTTATTACAATATAGAAACGACCATCTATATTACGTATATAATCTTTATACCTGAAGTGCATGGCCCATATTGCCTCCATGAGATGGCATGAAAACATCACTCTTCTCAGAGACTATGTAATCAATGGCAGCCAGTAGAGAAGCTTTATTTGCAAATGGTTCTAGCTCTCCATGCAAAGCAAGATCTTCCTTACTGTAAAGATGTGGAAACTCATTGATTAATGGTTGTAAGACCTCCTTTCCACCCAGTGGTTGTCCTCCAGCCCAATAAATTCTTGCATTTTTTGGAGCACCTAGACCTTTAAGCAGCCTGTAAATGAAAAGGGGAAAATAATCAGAAAAGTGTGTCACACTTAATACTTAGAAGACACCTAAAACCTATTTAAAAGATGAAAAGGATTATATTTATATATACCTTGTAACCTCCATAGAATTCAAGGGGCAGAGGCCAGCCAGTTTTCTTTCATGGTAAGTCATGTTTGATTTTGCTGTCAAGAGTTCAGGCCGCTTTATCCTCTCGTTCTTAACAATTTCATCATACTCAGGACTGAAACCAGGAAGACAACCAGTTCTCACCCAGACATCCTTTTCCATCCGTAGATGAAGAGCAAGATAGGGTCCCTTGCTTTTCATTCTCTCAGCAATATTGTTACCAAGTTCCTGAACAGGCTTTGCAAACCTTAATGCCTGAAAAGCAACCTGAAAAATAGACAAAAACATTTAGAATCTGCTATCAATTGGCACATAAAGTTAGTTCAGAATTGCCTTTCCCTCTTTGTCTTTGACATATGAATAGAGACTTTGTAATACCTTGCATCGAAGCTTCTGAAGATCAGGAGGAAGATCCTTTGTTAGCCTCGAATCCAATCCACGTAAAAGCAAGACGCCTTCTCTGTTGAACTGCATAGAATAAAAAGAACCATGTTAAACTCTTGTTCAACAAGAACAACAACAGTTAACAAGTCAAAGCTTTCCTAGTTAACATTACAAAATTGATACATGTTAATATTTTGGCAACATAAAAGATTGCAGTCAATAAATTGATACATAAAGGTCTCTAACTACTTGTGTAGAACACTGTAGCTCTTATTATCATACTATAGGTAATCTCGGTTCCATCCATAAAATCTATCATAGGTGAAACTGTGAAAGTTAACATGAAACTAGACAAGAACTAAAGCCTACTAATTACAACTCACTGCATGCTCACGGGAATAAAACTCAAGAAGAGAAAACAAACTTACTCTTCTGAGATAATGTGACCGAATCCAACTGGGAGTGGCATGAGGGATAGGGCTCCCCTCCACTGGCCTTGTCATTAAGTGTGTTGATGGTAATGCTGAAACCACCCGCACATCATCGGCAAGAACACTCTTGAAGTGCTCCAAATCAAATATATCAGCAAATTCACTGCAAAAACGGAAACAAACCCCAAATAAGGAAAAAGACAAATCATATGTGAAATTTGCATATAAGAAAAGAAATTAAACCAGTATCAAGAACAAGATTGAAACTATAAATTGAATATTCAATCCAAAAATGTTAACAGTTTAATTCATAATCAAGACCATGAAGAAAAAGAACATTTTTTTTTCTTTTTTACCTTTCATCTCCCCAAATGACATTGACTTGCAATATGGGAACAACTAAAGAAGCCCCAAGAATCCTAGCAATGACAACAGCGTCAACAATCTGATTCCTCTGCTGATTCATCCCTCCAGAAACCACCACCATGAGGTACCTCCTCCTGTTCTTCATAACCCCTTCACTCTCCCTCCTATACTCCTTACTGAAATCCAAGCATGGCTTGTACCCTGACCCATCTGGCTGCTCCCAAAACTCACTCTTTTCACCCACCCCACTTGGAACCTCTGCACCATTTAACTGCACACTGCTAATCAGAGCCTCTGAAACACTAACATCACCACCTTGCTGTCCAAAATTGGATTTTGAGGGGTCTACTGAGGTTGCACATGGGAATGGAGGAAAAGGGGTGTCAAGATTGAGCCCAAACTTGAGCATGGCAAAGAAAGCAAGGAAAAAGAGAGTGAAAAGGAAGAGTCTTGGCCTTATGCACTTGACAAAGGTGAAGAATTTGGAGTGTCTTGCACACTTCTTGGGAGATTCAAGCAGAGATTGAAGAGAAGAAGATGAGATGGAGTTGATGATCTGAGAAGGAACTGAGATGTAGGACAACTTCTTGGCATTGTTCTTGGACTTGGCCATTGCTGGCTTCTTTTTCTTTCTTCTTCAAAGATTCAATGCTTTCTTTTGGTTGGTGGGTTTTATAAAGCCTTGTTGTTTATGTGGTGTTTTGTTTAATGGTTTGTTTATTTATCGTTTTCTAGAGAGAGAAAGGGTGAACGGGAATGGTAGAGAGAGAAGGGGCGGCGGGAACACCAAGTCTAAGGCTACGCGTTGATCAGAAACTAGTTTTGTATTGCTTCATGTATCATGATGCCTATTGGTTACTCGTTTTCTAGCTGCTCATGTGTTGAAGTCTTGAAGAAGATTGTTTATTTTATTGGTGAATGAATAAATTTTACTTTTTAAAAATTTAAGAGATAAATTGATTTTAATTTATAAAAAAAATCATTGTTTTATGAAAAAATTAAGAGACTACTATTGTTTTGAAAATACTGTTGGACTAAATAAACATTAAATATAAATATTTCTTGGCAAAGATTTTGAACATTGATTTATTATAAGAGACTAACTTCTTTACTAAACTTAATTTTCATTAGTATCTAAAGATATTAGTTAATTAGATTCTTTGTTTAATGTTTATCTTTAAAGATAAAATATGATATTTCAGAAGAAGAAAAAATTACAATCTTTTCTTTAGGAGTCAAAAAATTACATTCTATTTATTGACATGTAGTAAACTTTAAGATAGTATCTTATTATTTATTTTTAAGAGAATAATATTATATCTTTTTATTTATCTATCCATAATTTTTCTTATTGAATAAAAACCTAAATTTCTTGATTAAATATTCATGTTTATCCTTGTGCGGATTAGGGAATGACAATGGAGTTCCTTTCCTTGTCTGAACTCATCCATCATCATCAATGGACAAATTCCGGTAGAATTTTCCACCTATATTTAACCACTAAATTTAACAACCATAAGTTTGTTTCACCCAAAAATGTTATAATCGAATCTCCTATGAGAGTTAAATAAATTTAAAAATTAATAGTAAAATTTTATTCCATTAATTTCCTAATTAGTACTAGTAATATATAACTAGATAGTAATTTACTAACTGAACTAAGTTTACTACATTATTTTGTCTAAAAAAGGGGTAATAAAATAAGGATGATGATTCTAAAGACAGACTTGGCGAGTAATTAAGTACAGCTCACACTCACAGTTAAAGGTAGAATGGTAAACGTGAAGAAAACAATTTGAATTTTTGAAACACATGATGGAATTGAAGAATTCTTGGAGTGTGAAAAAAGGAAGGGAAAAGGATGGTTGATGCATGATGGAATATTGGGTTAGGCAGCAGTCTCTATAAATACATTAAAAAAAAAAGATGGATTGAAGTGTGTGTGTTGTTTCATGACAAAAGCCAGCTGCCAAGGATGAATCAATGAATAAGTTTCATTGAATATTGTTGGCTTCCGCCATTCCAAGACGCTGCTTCTTACACACACTGTTCATTTTTGCATATTTTATTGCTCAAATATATTTACAATAAAATTTTAACATTGTCAATAATATATATCATCTTGATACGGATTTAAATTGGATAAAATATATATAAAAACAACATGAGCATACCATATTCTTTAATATATTTTTTATTGTTATTTTTTTGTTATATATTGTAATTGTGAAGATTTTGTATTGTATATTAATTATAAATCATCTTAAATATAATAATGTATAATAAGATATAAAAAAAAAACTAATTTAAACACAATTAGTATATTTTTATTAAATTTTAAAGCATTTTTAATATTAGGTCTTGAATAAATATCTTGAATTCAGGATCTGATCTTTATTATATCTCTTAATAAAAGAGTTGAATAGATCTACAATATGAAAAATAAATTCTTGTAAAAGACCTTTTAAAATCTACATATTATTCAAAAAATATAAAAAATTTTTTCTCTCTAAAATCTCAATATAAGATTTACTCTTAAAAAAAATATTAAAAAATCTTTATCTTATATAATAATATAAAATCTATTAAAAGATAATCTAAAATCTCAATTTACCATCTACCATAAAAATGCCCTTATATGATTAAAATACATCAATGTATTGTGATTTCAACTTTGTGAAGCTGAACCTACAAACAAGGTTGGATTATGATCTTTGCTCTGCTCCAGCGCCCACTTGCCAGCTGGATCCTCTTCATACCATACTCACTTTGTCCGCCACGTCACGATTCATCCTGTGCCACGCCACCTATGCTTTTTTTGGGGGACTCTAGATTCTAGAATAGTACCACCCTCGTAAAATGAAAACCAATTAATGGAGTTCCTTCAATTTAGTTCATTTCTTTACATAAAATCAACAAATAAATGTGATTTTACTTATTTCATTTTAAATATATTATCAAATTTTAAGTAGATTGGATCGACTTTTGTCATTAGTTTTAAATTGCTTATAATTTTTTAAAATATTCAGTTTACTTTTATGGAATTTTTATAATTTTTTTAGTTTATTAATTAATTAAAAATAATATTTGAGTTTTAATTAGTATTTGAAAATAATATGTATTGAAAGTGTGCTTTAAATTACAAAATAAATATTGTACCCAAGAAAATTACAAAAGAAATAAATTTTATACAGAATTTAACCAAAAATAAATATAAATATATTAAGAAGGTAGTTTAATTTAATTTGATTTATAAAATTAAAACTAAACTGAAACAAAGCAAAAAAAATGGATTTTTTTTTACAATTCTTTACGTTTATTGATTTGATCAACTTTCATTTTTTTTATATCAATTTAAATGTTTAAAATGATTTAGTAAAACGCTTTTCAATAAGTTTCATAACATAAATTTTGATGTACTAAAATTTAAATAAATAAATACTTAACTATATTGTTTACTCAATGCACCCAAAATTTAATTAAAAGATTAGTTTTTAAAAGTAAATGATCGAGTAAAAAATAATTAATTAATGTAAAAAAATCATTGATCATTAATAGCTACTATTATAAATGCTAAATAAGATTAACTTAATCGATAGAATCTATCATAAAATTCGATAAATTAAAAATATTTTTCTGAAAAAAGGAATTCTAAAAAAAAAGGATGAGACGATCAAAAGCTACAGGCAAACATGTCAATCCAACTTTGCTGGGTTTTTCTATTCGAGATATTGTCAACCGTTTATGATGCATCGTAGGGTCCACATGTTGCTGCAGGTTCTGATGCATGACGAAACAAAAGTGAAGAAGCATGGCGATTAGTTGTAGTATTTTTTGTCAACATTTTCCACCCAATGAAGAAGGTTTCTCGTTCTCTTTTATGTTTCAAGTCAACTTTTCACTAATCACCGCTTATAGGAATACAAGATTATAGTCACATCAATAATGCTGGATTATTAGGTTCATTACAATTTTTATATTATCGTCTTGTTATGTTATCAGCTAAGATATAAGCGTTTTCAGTTTCCCCCATAGAGCACTCATTAATATTATGAGTATATATAATCACAATCAAACTTGTCAAATTAAGATATCATTAAAAAAATCTCTAAAAATTAGATTAATAGCCCCATCATTAGGGTTATTTATCACACCAATATTTTAACAATTTCAATTTTAGTTGAATATTGGGTATTTTAATTATCTCTTTTCCAATGTATGCAAACAAAGATTAACTCCATCTAAATCCCCCTTAAAAAGAAAGAGATTAACAGCGTGTGGAGCCTCCGAAAGACAATTTTTTTTTATCACTTTCTTTTACTATTATATTGATAATAAATACAGTATAATATTTTCCTTCTATTCCATCATAAGCATATAAAAATCGTGCAGGCATGTGAATGGAATTTTCAATTTAACACATGCATATACAAACCTGGCAGTTGACATGTAAAGATAAAGGCACTATATCTCTGACTCCTAAATTTTTTAAAACATCATGAATAATGGCCATTATCGCGCACAATCTCAAGTCACGAGCATGATCTAATTTGCTCATGATTCTAATATATAACAATTGAATTATAAGAGGGTTACAAATACTTATTTATTTTATAACAAGTGATTTATTCCTCTTACAACCCGTAGTCTATGCATAGCAGAAGCAATAATTGGTTGAATTGAAGCTTAGTATTTAATGAAAGAAAAGGTTTTCCAGTTTGGTTTTTCTTTCCTACTAATACCAATTATTACACCAGCATTCTCCTACCTAAAAACAATAATTGATGTAGAAATTTTTTCAATTATTACGAGCAATAAACATCATTAAATAACATTTTAATATGTTTGTGTATTTTTCTACCGCAATTTGTCATCTCTTTCTTTGGTGATAACCTATTTATTAACTTTTAGCTGGAAGTTTCTTTGTTGACACATTCAAATATATATACCAAAGTGGTAACCGTCATGTCACACAAATTCCTTTCATGGACTTTGTCTTCGGACGTATATATTCCTCAAATTGAGCATAAATAAATAATCCTAGAATTGACAAGATGTGTAAAAACAATAGAATTAAGAACTGATAGCCATAGCTTAACTACACCGATTGGACTAATGAATTGAACCTCGATCTATAATATAAGATTATATTAGAGATTAAGGTTTTTGATTATTTGTGATTATTAGGTGGTTATATGTAATCGTCTCTAACTGCTTATAAAACATGCGTAACAACTCCAAAATATTGTCCTATTTTGGTGAAAGTGGGTGTACCAATCTTATTAGTTGTCTTTACAACTTTATTCATTTGGATTCTGGCTCGAGAGCTAGCAATGCAAGGTTGTACAAATAGTAGCTGATGCAATTTTCTGCCGATCAACTCCTCATACTTTAGCCCAAAAGGGAAGAACAGCTATAAAGCTAGCTATTTCATTTGACAATTAATTGTTCCATCATCAGGAATTAAGATTAAGAAATACTTTGTTGGAATCAAGGTGCAAGTGGAGAAAAACTTCCTTTTTTCCTTATAAGAAGGAAATTGTTAGTGGACCTTGACTTGAGGAATATGCCAGAAACTTCATAATCAATTGACAGAGAAAGCTAACTATCGTTATTATATTTAACTATCTTTCTTTTCTTAGCTGAAATTGGATATCTCAGTAGATCGACTTCATAAGGTTATGGTTTCATTTGGCATTTCGGTAAATCTAAAAACACAGAGATAGTTAACTGGTCAAAATCATAAGAGGAAATAAGGTTATTAGAAGTATATTATAGTTTGTCTAATGGATGAAGGGCAAATTAGAAAAGGTAAATTAGATGCATACTCGAATTTAGAAAACACTAATAGTGTAAAAAAAAAAAACTTTATATTAAAAAATTACATACTTACATATTAAAAAAAAAATGGCATACTTACATATTAAAACCTTAACATAATATATATATATATATATATATATATATATATTAAAAGAACCTAATAAAATATAGAGAAAAAGAATTATACAATAAACGTATAATTATTTAATGACAATCCATAATGTATGGTAAGTTTGTTAATTTTTAAGATAATTATCTTAAATTAATTCAAATAATAATATATAATTGAATGATAATATAAAATTATTTAAAAAAGCCGGCAGGTAGACATTAGACTCTATTATATATATATATATATATATATATATATATATATATATATAAAATAGATCACGTAATTATATAGATTTGTAGGGGGGGAATCAAATTATTCATTCAACTCGTTTTTATAATTCTAAATTCTCCAATTAATAGAAATTCAAATCTAAAAAGTTCTATAACAAAAACAAGCAATCTAAAAATTAACAAACTGAAGGTGTAGAAGGCGCGGTTTAATTAATAATTTCATGACACGTTTTCTTTTGTAGGAAGGGTTGCAAGACAAGGTTGAATTACGCCATTAACTACTCAAGTTCTTGAAACCTTTTCAATTTGGTATTATTAAGCAAGGAATATTTCACAAACAAGTAACCATTTGGATTTTTGAGGTGGTGGTTATGACTTATGGCACTATCGTTTTCGATAGTGTACAAATATGGTCAAATTAACTACTCTTTTTTCCGAGAAATCATAATGTTGGTTAAGAATATCTAGAGTCATAAACCCTACTATCTTATATGTTCACTTTGAGTATGATTGAAGAAAATAGTGTGACCAAGTGTTCTGTGGATGAAAATCCGGCTATGGCACAATCCTGCTCAGGCGAAGATGCCAATCCCAAGTAAAAGATCTTCAGTAATGTAAATTGAAAGAGTTGAAGTAGGAGCATTTTCCATAGAGTTCTACATGAGAATTTGTTCCAAATGTGAAAGAAAGTTTAATTTTCAGCAGTGTTCTTTGGTCTTTTTATAAAAAATAAGTTTTAATATAAAATATACTAAAACTTTTTTCTTATAAGAAGGATAAAAAATAGTATTACAAATCATTGTTAATAAAACTTTTAAAAAATATATTATAAAACTCAACAAACTCATCATAAATTATAATTTGTAATGGGATAATAGTGTAAAATAAAAACTTTCTTAAAAAATGACAAATAAAAAAATGGTAACAAATGTTTTTTCTATTATAAACTTTCAATCTTTTACTAGTTCTTAAAATATGTTCATAAGTGCATGTTTAACAAAATCATAAATTAAACAAAGTTTATTTGGCTAAAAGAATACTGAATCATAGAAATGACAGTATTTGTGTGAAGGGTCCATTAATTTACATTGGTATCCTTGTTAAATGGATTGAATTCCACCAAAGCAGGCTATAACACCCACAAGTTAACTTATTCCAAACCCATTTATGGTTTGTACCCAGCTTGGAGGACAAGCAAAGCGACCAATTAGTACAAGCACCTGAGCAATTAAGGCTGCATTATTGGCTGGACACCAATCATAGCTTTGCCTTCATCATTGGTATAGAATAGGAAAATACAACAAAGTGGCAAGTGGGTCATTACTCACTACTCACTAGTTTGGCAATGGCTTTAACTAATACTCCTACGCTATAAGCTTACTCTAACATGTAAAACAATGTTAACTAATGTTTCCAGGTTAAGAAATCTTAACATAAAATGGTTATTGAGATATGTAAAATTATATTATTTATGTTTTTTTTTACTTTCATATGATTTTTATAATAAATATTTTTTAAGTCTTTAACTAGTGTCTTAAGAATATGGATTAACAAGATTCATATGAAAATTAAGCTACCATGTTACGTGTTTAATGCTAATTTGGTGCATAAGCCCGTTTTTTATGGAAGGGCTCTTTTTGAAAGAAATTTGAAAGGTCCTTCATGCATTGGTCAGAACAGACAAGTTACACAGTTGGGTTCTGCAAACGATGGCCTATTTGAGACTTTGAACTGTGTGTCCGTGGCAAAAGTGATGGGTGAATAATTTGGCAAAAAGGGGATAAGGAGAAGGGGTGTGATTGGCTGCACAATAAGAAAACCAAAGTGGGAATGCTTTGCATTCAGGAAGCAAAGCAGTGAAGGACCATGCTTCTTACATGTGAGGATTGTCCCTCTTCCATGTGCATTTATTGAGACCTTTTTTAGCTCATGTCTACTTAAGCAAGCATTTCATCTTGTTTTTATCTAACAAAAGTGCTTTAAGTAAATTCTCAGGGAAAGGGTCAGCATTGTGCATTATTGGAGGTACAATATCTCATCATGATTACGATTCTGTTAATGTAGACCAAATAGGAAATATATTTAACATCTTAGGTAATTACGTTTCATAGGTTAGATTTGAAGTGATCTATGAGCCAAAAGGAAAAGGCATTAGTGGAGTTCTATATTTGTTATAGTCTTATAGACTTTATTTAATTTTGCTTTGAATTTCTAAGTTTGGTGAGAGAAGAAATTGGTTCCTTCTATCTCCATTCCTTACTAAATTTTGGACATGAAAATTCACTTTCAAAAGCTGTGCAGGAGCATGTTTGTTGGCCCTAGACCTAGTTATTAGTTATATATATCCATGATGGTAGAGAAAACAATACATTATTGATGTTGCCATGTTGGAAAACAATTACAAATGCAAGAAGGGGGAATTAAATACACTGTTTCTCTCAAACGAAGCACTACAAAAGCATCCAATGAAGTTATATTTATTGGGTTTATTCCAGAATTTGGTTTTAATTTTTTAGAGAATTAAATTGATGTCATTCTTAAATTTTTATAAATTAGATTAATGCCAATTACAATGAATGTCATTAAACTTAGATTAATTGTCAACTTGGCTAGAGAGAATTAGATCACCAAATCACTTATCAAACTGATTAAACATTGCTTACAACCCAATTATTTAAGAATAGAAAATGCTAACTGTATTTAAGATTATACAAAAACTTTGAAACAATTTTAGTTGTTCCATTACATTTCTTCTGACTAATTGCAACAGCAATCTTTAGTTAATTAATATTGAGCTTTCCTTTTGAGTACAATTTTGTGTGTGTGAAAAAATTGGTAGAACATAGAGACCCCGAATACCACTGAATGGGTGTAAATGACATGTTAGTAAACCAGCAGTCGCAGGGATCCAACCGGACAAAAGTGTGCATTGAAAGAATCTAAAAAACTTGAGAGAATTTTAAAAATTGAAAGGGAAAAATAAAGAAAACCAATTAATCAATATAGGCATTGCTTTCCCTCTCTCTCATCTGGGATTGAAACTGATGGGCCTGCCTTTCTGCATTAGATACAATTTTTAAAAAAAAATATATATTTTAATTTGTCAGCTTGCTGAGAAAGCTTTTAAAAATTAAGTTGATAAAAATTTGGTTAAATTGATTTTTTAATTCTCTAATTTATTTTTTAATTCAATTTAGTCTTCTATTTTTTGGGTTCAATTTGGTTATCTAATTTTTTAAGTCGGTTTAATTTTAACCTTCAGTTTAAATTATAAGAAATTACGCACTATTCATAATCGCTACAAAGTGATTTTAAACCATCATAAAATGTATATTTTTTAAAAAAAAATCAATTTTAAAAATTAAAGGACCAAATTGAAAAAAAAAATAGAAAACCAAATTCAACATAAATAATAAATTAGAGGAAAAAACTAATTTAACCTAAAAATATGCTGACAAAAAAAGTGAGAGTGAGTTAATAAATATCTTTACATTTTAAATTCATGGTCTCTTGTTATGTAATCTTCTATTTACTTCTGGCCCAATAATACGGAACTTGTCCTAAACAGTATCCAAGTCCAACAACTATAGCAACAGTGACAGTTCACTCTGGTCAATGACAAAAAATGCATAAATTTAAATTTGTCTATTCAGAAATAGTGACCAAATAATGTTAAAATATTGGTGCAAAAAATATGATATTACTATTGTATAGTAAGAAATATTTTCACCTTGAATATACGGTTTTAGCTTATATAATGGATTGATCAATTATTATCATTAGTTTGAACATAAGTTTTCATCTAGAACATAATGCTGAGATGTTAATCAATTATTATATGAGATTAAATAAAATGAACATTTAGAAATCCAATTGACGCAATTAAAATCTAGGAGATCAACCACACATGTAATACCTGAGAGATAAAAAATATAATTAAGCCTAATTAAAACATGTCGGAGGCCCTAGAGAGATCTTGGTTGTCCTTATATGAGTGTTGGGGTTGGGACAGGAGAACCAAATACAGAAACTTATTAATGAAAGTTATACAGATAACCATGAAGCCTCACTCTTGGCAGAGGCTATCAGAAATCATCAAAGTAGCTCTGCTTAGATCTTACAATGGCCTAAAGAAAATGACTAGGATTAAGAAAGAAACAACATGTCCTTATTTCTTCCCCATCAATTCTGTCTTTCACTACCAAGGATCATTTCATTGGTGAAGAAATATTTTGAACCACAAAGCTGATCTTTTGCGGTGTCTTTTCAGTCCATTCTTGTAATCCACATACACGAGTCCAAAGCGAAGACTGTACCCAGCATTCCATTCAAAATTGTCCAACAATGACCATGCAAAGTATCCTTTCACCCTCACTCCATTCCTACCAGATTCAAAGTTTTAGCCTTAGCTTACAATTGTTGAGTCCAGAAAAAAAGAGGTCTAAAATAAATTTCATAAGAATTATAATTAAAATGTTCACTTTAAACTCACCTTATGGCCCTTTGAAGATACAAAAGATGGCGACTGATATAATCAATCCTTGTTCTGTCATTAAGTAACATTTTCCCATCATTAACCTCATCAATTCCTGCAAAAATTCAAATAACACAATTCATGGAAACGGAAAAACTAGCATTTTACCATGGTAAAATATCAATTTTAGGAAAAAAGTGACAGAACATTGCAGAAAATTTTACCATTTTCTGTTATGTAGATAATTGGGTTGTTAAATTTCTCCTTAGTGTATTCTAGTAGACCTTGAATTCCTGGTGGATAGACGTAGAGCCAGTCTGAGGCTGCCTGTAAAATTATTCATTTCTCAACTCCTAAAAAATCCTTATAGAGTAGATATAGTGAAAAATAAGGTGCAACTATTCATAAATAGAGTGAAAACTTGGTTAACTTGTACTAATGAAGTGATAACTATACAAGTACCTTTGGACCAATGAGAAGCCCATTTCTTACAGCTGATGAAAGTGCAGCAAAATGGATCGTGAGTAAGCAAGTGTCCGAGCAAAATTCAATAGAAGTTAATAGGAAAGTGTGTATGAGCTTCACATAGAATGACTTACTAGTAAATCTAACGCAAGCATCTGTAAAGGCAGTTGGCCTTTCGCGTGGGCAAGGAGAACTAGTTGCATATGTTGAAGTGTAATAGTTTAACCCTATGAAATCATAGGACCCTTTAACCATCAAGTATTCCCTTTTGGTAAACTTTGGCAAACGACCTCCAACTCTGTTAACCATTACAGCAGGATATGTTCCAGAGTAAAGTGGTTCCATGAACCTTGAGTAAACACAAAAAGAGGAGTTAGACCTGACTGTGTCACCAGAAAATGTTAAAAAACTAGGAGTTGTTATGGTATTCATACTTGTTAACTGGAGAATGGTAGTATGATTTTGATTAGTTAAAACATTCATAGGTTGCTATTTATACTGGATTCTCAGTTCCCACAATAAATGCTTAAGCAGCAACCAATAAATGCTTTATGATTCATTCATCAAAGTACTGAAATGCAGGATAAATATGGGTAACACAGTTTTGAGTAATCCCCCAAAACAAAAACAGCACAAACTGATGCAGCTTGCGTAGTGAAACAGAACTTGAAATCCAAAAGCTCTTTAATTTGTTAGAATACTGAGAAATTGAATTTGTAACTGAGAAAATGCTCAAACTGTTTTATTTTTCCTCCCCTCCCCAAGTCTGTTATTGATTACATTATATAGAAGTTCAAGTCTCTATTGAGTTGAGGAATTTATACGGTAAATATCAGACAAAATCAAATCTAAGGCATTCCTAATGCGAATGGTCAATAACATAATGCCTAATAAAAGGAAATAAATCCTAAGTGGCTCAAAAGCCTCAGACTTTTTAAAATAAAAAATATGCAATAAAAAAGGAAACAAAGAAAGGGCTAATTTTCTGCCACGAAATCCCACTCTTTTTGTACTGCATCACAAACTGTTGCAAAACTTAACATAACTGGAAACAAGAAGAGTTTTTCTAAGTAGAAAAACACCTACCAGTCATACATAAAGGCAAGACCTCGATATGCAGCGTCTCTGTCCTCTTTTGATTGAGAAAGTGGCACAACCCAAGCAGAATTCAGTGTCACCCCAATTTGACCCTTCTGAGAAGCCTATTAGAAAATCATTCACTGTCAATTAATCTTGTACTGACCACATATTGAATGATTTTTGTCTTAAATTCTAACCAATTATATTCGTTGTTGTATTAAAATTAATTATAATAATGCATTAACCTGGAACTTCTCCCTGTAGATTTTTACTGCTGCAGCATGAGCAAGAATGAGGTGGTGTGTAACTAAATAGGGCTCGGTAGTAGAATCACCAGCAGTGCAATTAGCAAACCACTTGGAGCATCTATTGGGTGGGGATCCACCACTTCCATAACCTCCATTGCTATATAGCACTGGCTCGTTTAATGTAATCCAGTGCTTAACCCTGTCACCAAATTCCCTGAAGCATACTTCTGCATAATTTGCAAAATCTTGCCTGTTTGCAAAATCAAAGTACCAATTCTTCATCAGTTGGGATTGAATAATAGGGACAAGTCCATTTTCTATCTCTTCTAGATAACATATTTCACTATTGCTTACTCAATTTTAGGACTTAGAAAACCACCATATTCATCTTCAAGAGCTTGAGGGAAATCAGAGTGAAATAGAGTTATAAAGGGCTGCTGTCCTGTAAACCAAAAGGTATATCTAATTTAGTTTGATTTGGAGTATCATGAGAGAGAGGAAGAGAGAGAAAATTGACTTCTGCTGACCATTTGCTATCAGTTCATTTATTAGATTGTTGTAATATGCGATGCCTTCTCGGTTAACTCCTCCCTGCAGGTTTCCACCTAAATTCAAGGTAGTTTAAGCTTAATTGCATTATGAACACACCAATATCTATGTGCAATTCAAAGTGCTAATAATTCCCTTAAAATCAAGCAAACTAATGATCCAAAACCTAAAAAATAAATAACTATTTATCAAACAACTAATCTGAGGATAATTAAAGGATGATTAGAGTTTCTCACGAGGTAGTATCCTTGGCCAAGAGATGGAGAACCTGTAGGCATTGAATCCAATATCCTTCATCATGGCCACATCTTCCTGGAAAAAAAAATTGTGAGCAAACAATAAAATCTTGAAAGTAAAGGAAATTCATCTCGAACTCTAAATTGAAATTAGAATAATGAAAGTACCTTGTAGCGGTGGTATGAATCAACGGCAACATCCCCATTACTGTGATCTGCTATTCTATCTGAACAACAGAGAAAAATGTCTAAATATTTTGATTTTGTTTCATTATTCAGTAAACCAACTCTGTTCTATCTAAAAGTACCTTGTATAAACCAACTTCAAAATGAGATGAATGCTGTTTAGCTTATTAGGTATTAATTGATTGTTTGAAATAGATTCTCGTCCCCGCAAATAGTAATCTCCTATTTTCTTTAACAAAAATTAATAAAACAGCGACAAGGACCAAGAAACTCACTTTGCCAAGACCAAGAAACATTGCTTATATTGCTAACAGAGATAAATTGATGATCACTGTTTTTCTCATTCCACGTATTAGCCCCCATAAATCAATTTGGTCAAGCAAATAAATGAAATGGGGGGTCATTGAAGTAAATCTTCTTCAATGCTAACCCAATAAATATTTTAGCTTTATCCTTATTATTTTTGTTTTTCACTTAAGCTTGTCCCATTCAACTCTTAGGGTATTATTGGTCGGTTTAATATATAAGGTTGCCCAGTGGTTGGGAAATGGTGAAAGGAGAAGGACAGGGGGAGAGGTGGCGAGTTCAAATTTTCTCAAGTGACATTTCTAGCAAAGCTAACAAACTAACATTTGTGGATAAAAAAAAAAAAAAAGAATGGTTACTACTGACAAAACAATGAAAGATATTGACAAAGGGAAATAACCATGAAACATTGCTACTCAAAATGAACAAACAAAGAAATAAGGTGGAAAAAAGAATAGAAGAGATGCAAACCTGGGTGGCTATGAGTGAAGGTGTCCCATATACTAGGTCCCTTGCCACCTTCACGTGCTGCACCTTCATACTTCACATCCCAAGTACAAAGAAAGAAAGAAAATGCAAATAAGATCCAAGCCTTTTACATAGAAAGATTAAAAGACTAAAGATTTAAACAAGTTCGAACAGAACAAAACCTGGTAAGCTGAAGAAGCTGTTCCAAAGAAGAAATCTGCTGAAAAACTGCTACGATTAAGAGAAGCTGCTGCTGAGTGAAAAAGAGAAAGTGCTGCAAGGTGAAGAAGAACAACCTTAACCCACATTTTCAAATCTGATTGAATCAATTCTCAGATTATTATTTAGTTGTTTATTTATAGTTTATATTTATGAACCCCAGATGAAAACAGAGGATTCTTTGTCTTTTAGCAAGTGAAAAGGCAGAGAAAAGGCAAGAAAAAAAGGATAACTTTATTATATTATAATATTATTATATTATTTTGTTTTCTTAAATATTATGATACGTTATAGTTCTTGAATGAAAAGATGCCATTATTCTTGAGAAGGGAAAATAGGTTCCATGCTTAAACTACTATATGCCGTCTTCATCGTACCATTCGAGTTGTGTTGGGAAATCTATGAAAATGTGTTCCCTTTTATGGAAGTCGGTGAAACCTCTGAAGGAGGGTGAAATAAAATCATTATTTTAAGAATAATAATACTATATGTATTAATATTTACACTCTCATTTAATTATAAAGTATTATTAATAAATTTATTAATTTTTATAATAATTACGTATAAAGGATACTAAGATAAGGTCTACCCATGAGTTAATTTATTTGCATCTTGAACGAGTCCATTTTGTTAATTCAGTTCCTGTTTCCACCACGAACAAGTTAATTTTGCTTACGTAGATAATTTTTTTGTTCCTAATAATAATTAGAGGTGACTTTAATTAATGGATTCAGCTTCATCTAATAATAATAATAATCATAATTATTAGTTAAAATTATTAAAAATCAAAATCACAAATTTATAAAATTAAGGATTAAATGTTACAGTTAAAAATTTAAGACGACTAAAATTTCAATTCAGTCAAAAAAAATTTATGCAACACACACTATAAGAGATCTCAGTAAAGAATCATACTAGTAAACATACAAATAAAATATATACAACAAGAACTACGATCATAGAAACGCTGATCAACAATTTAGTTACAAAGAAAACGAAGTTTCAAACTATGATGAACTGAATATGGAAGGGCGAGGTGGCACAGAAACTGTTGTCACGCCCTCAAGCATTTGGGTAACTTTCTTCATGGAGGGTCTCAACGAAGGATCCTCTTGAATGCACCAAATTGCTACCATGACATGCTTTTCCACTCTCTTTATGTCATTCTTTGCCTCCTCATCATTTTCTACCAATTTAGGTACCTTCCCTTGGCTGTAACACCGATATGCCCAATCTACAAGTGCCTCTTCTTCATTAGCCATTGCAAAGGCAACGCTTGACTTGCAACATAAGATCTCTAACAACACCACCCCAAAACTATAAACATCAATTTTAGTGGTGATTGAAGCTTTCCTAAACCACGCAGGTGCAAAGTAACCAATTGTCCCTCTCAAACCCGTCTTAGCAGCTTTAGATTGTTCAGCCAACAACAACTTTGCCAACCCAAAATCAGCAATCCTAGGCGTGAACAACTCGTCTAAGAGTATATTCTGAGGCTTTATGTCACAATGAATGATCTGAGTGCTGCACTCTTCATGCAAATATGTGAGACCTCTTGCAATCCCCAAAGCAATTTGCACTCTTTGGTTCCAATGAGGCCTTGAGATCCCAAAGAGAAAGCTAGCCAAGGAGCCATTGCTCATGTGCTCATACACCAGAAGACGATGCTCCCCTTCGTCACAATAACCAAGTAAACGAACCAAGTTCCTGTGGTGGGTTTGTCCAATCACACTCACTTCTGTTTTGAACTCCTGCTCACCTTCTTGCACCACCTTATCTAGCCTCTTCACAGCAACATACCTGCTTGTATCTGATCTTAACACCCCTTTATAGACTGTTCCAAAAGCACCACGACCCAACATTTGTTTGAACCCCGTGGTTGCTTCTTCAAGCTCCTTGTATGTAAAATATCTTATGGTGGCAGCTGACAATTTTGGATTATTCCAAAGCCTCTTGTGGTAGAAAATGAAAAAAGCAACAAACAAGGCAACAAATAGAAGCACGTTGAGAAACACTGAGCTCCCAAGCAATATTGATATGACAAGCACAAGTGTAGTCTGTTCTCTCCCACCCTTGTCCAAATCTCTTTTAGGTACCTTCACAAGAGCTATTCTAGTAACATTAGGGTGCTTCCTTCCATTACTGAAAGGATACTTCTTCTTCCAACATTTTCCCTCTCCATATATGGCTATAGCACAAAAGCAATCCTCAAGGCACTTTTGTTTACACATATCCTTGTCCATAGCAGTTGCAACCAACATGTCATAATCAGAGAGAGGCCAGTCCAAATTTGAATACTCTTTGAAATCTACAAGATCCTTATTCTGCTCCCACCCGTCTTTGTTGCAGCTAGGCAGGGGAAAATCTGGCCTACAACCTGTGAGATTGTCATGTTCAAAAGAAGAATAATGATCCGGGCACTCACATTCAGGCTTCCCATTGATGGTAATGCAGTAGCTGTTATAACCACAGATTACATTCCCAGTTTGCTTTGTGAAGGAAAGACAAATATCTTGGGGATACTGTTGTACCACACTCCACCACCCCGAACTGCAACTATCAGCAACTGTGTTCTCACCTGTGATGCATAGATACCATACTTGTGTCAGATATGATATGTATTTGATATGATAATATATAGGATGGTACAATAGATGTAGTGATTATATAATTGCAATTCTAGGAATCCAAATTTAAGAGTTACCAAAAACATTCTTCTGTTTAGATTTTCTTAACACTTTTAAAGGCTTAGACTCTAAGCTTCAGACACTTCATAGATACTTCATAGATACGTATCGATGAATTATCATTCAAAAGTATCGGTATCGGATCGATACGGATACAGATATAAAATACATATCATATAAATATACATGAAAAAAAATGAAAATATTGGTGCTTAATATATATGTTCTAACCTTTCGGATGCCGATATAATCTGAAAACCCCATCAGGGTCAATTCTAGCCATGTAGAAAAACTCTTCTGGTCCACTATATGTGATTTCACTGATCACTGTACCCGTGTCATTTTTTATGTACATGTGTCCGGACTCATCAAAGAATAGCTGTGATTCAGTTTTGGAAGTTCCAGTGGCCCAGTAAGCTTCACCCGTAGGAGATTGAGAGGTTTGATCATCGCTTGATTGTGGTGAATAGTAAAGAACCAAGTTGCTATCGCTCTGCCAACTGAGTTCAAAACCCCCATTATAAAAACTTGTGTCAGATTCACGTGCTCTGAAGGTTTTAGGCTTAGCCAGATTCTGACCAGGCAAAATGGTATCTGTAGGCTCTTCAAAACTCTCCCAAACCTGCTTCCCACTTTCATCAAGAAGCACAAAACTTCCATTGTCTAACATAGAAGCACATGATACTAAGGCAATAGTAGTGTTATTTTCTGGACGATGCCACATCTCATGACCCTTTGGATCGTTCACTACAATTCCTTTGTTTGTTAGCTTCACTGTGGAACCTGAAGGAAAAACAGGACTTTGTTTTTGTTTTGCATACCATACTATGGTTCTGTTGGGGTCTTTGGCAAACCAAACTGCAAGCACGGACATGAACTCCTTGTTGTCGAATAAAACACTTTGGAAACCAAAAGCAAAGTGGCCAGAAGGTGAATTCCATGTGTAATTGGTGACCAGAGAGGAATTTAAATCTACATTACAGTTTGAAGAAGTAGCACTAAACACAGATGGGAGAAAGGGGAGAATAGTTAGAAGAAGAAGCAGAGAGTAGGAATGAAGAAAAGTTGAAGAGGCCATCTTGGTGCTCTCTAACAACATTGTAATTCGTCAAATAACAATTTATAGCATGATAATGTTGTCATATTCTCCTGCCACGGTATTGTTTGATTTGGTCTTGGTCTTAAGTTTTATTTTTTCTGATAACAAAACACTAAAGTTCTTTGCACTCGTTAAATCCTTAATGAATAAAACAACTACTAAAATTTAATATTATATGTAGTGTATCATGATTAAACACCGCGACGAATTGAAAAACCTTTGTCCTTGTGTAAGTCACATCAGACACGGTAATGAATACCATTTACGCCATATGCGTAGAATTTTCTAAGAGAGGAGTCTGTAACAATTCAAATGTTTTATTTACCTGCTCCTATCAACTACCAAATGTTCTTATAAACTTTCTTCCATTAATTAGTCTACAAAAGAAAGGTCTACTGAATGTGAATGAAAGTCAGAGCATGTGATCAAATGCCTTGAATAAATAAGCAATAATAATCTGCTGGCCGGTTTGTTTTATTTTCTCCTTTTTACTTTTTTAGGTGATCTTATTTTCTCTATATCTATTAATTAATTATATAAACTAATCTTATATCATGGGATGTTAAACTCAACAGATTGACCCAATAATGTAAGATATATGAGTGAGAAAATTTTATTTAATAAGAAAATATGTATTCAACTTTTATTGTGTGCAAAATTTTATTTATCTCATCATTGAAGACATTGGGTCTATGAAAAATTAGTATATTTATGATTAAACTAATCATTTAATTCAAATAACTGATAAGCAACATTCATTTCAAAATAAGTACTTAAGTTTTTATGTGTGATGAATTAAAACTTATAAAATTCCTATAAAAAAAACTTATGAAACACAATATAACAATAAGGATCAATGTATCTAATAAAACTGTATATGGATTAAAATAACTAATTATTTTTATAAAAAAAATAGCTAATTATTTCAAGCGTAACTTTTATCATGCGTTTTTTTTAAGAAATTTTTTATCACGTGCTTGTTATCTATTTTAAATTTGATCATTTTTATGTTATTCTTAATTAATTCAATTATTATATAGTGTTCAGACGCTTACATATGTCTAATTAAGAATGTTTACACAGGGGGTGGGGGAGCTACGTTTATTACGACCGGGAGATATTAAAGAGAAAACCCGGAAATAGAATAAATACAATTATGATTTGACCAAGTACGTAAATTAGAATAACTTTGTCGAAGATTGTTTATCCAGTTTCATGATGGCATGGTAAGAAAGAGACAATTTATAAAAGTAAAAGTGGGACCAACAGAAATGAAAAGTAAGCAAAACAATGTTTTTAATTAGAAAAATGTTTGATCTACACACATTAACTTATTCAACGTCTAGAACAAATAGAATGAAAGTAAAAAATTAGTGAAAAATATAAGTATGATAAAATTTATAATATGACATTAAGAGAGATATTGGTGTAGTGTTTAAAATAAAAGAATATTTATGTGTAATTAATATTCAAAATTAGCATGATTTATGTTTTATAATTATGAATAACATTATTGCTCTAAGCATTAAGGGGATTGTTATGGACTCTTACACCATTTCTTATTAGACCCTACAAAAATAGAATTTCCTTAGAAGAGACTCTCAATTCAAACTCACCATCCATCCATCTTCCCCTTCACCTTTCCCCATCCCAAAACCTTCTTTTTATTTCCAAAATAAAATCGAATTTTCATTGTGTGTTTTACAAAACTTTTAAAAATTTTATATTGGAAATACGATTTTATTGTGAATTTGTTACAAATACACAATGAAATTATATTTTTGTTTTGGTTTTTTCTGTTTTAAAGAATAACACAACAAAAACATGATATTGTTGTGTATTTGTACCAAAATTACAATGGAATCGTGTTTTCGTTATAGGACTTTTCAAAATTTTAAAAAATGTACAATGGAAATACAATTGTACTGTTCATTTAAAAAAAGATCACAATAAAATTGTGTTTTTGTTGTAGGATTGTTCAAATCTTTGTCCTCCAAACTTCTCTCTGCATCACCCCACATCTGCCCTCTAACAAAATCGTTGCACACACTCCACCCCGACTAGATCCACACAACCCCCTCACTTCGCCATTACCCACCCAATCACTACCACACCATCTCCACCCCATTTTTGAACCCAACAACTCAAACACTGACCACCCACAACACCACAACGATCCCACCACCACAACACCACCTTTGCACCTCAGTCTGTGTGTCTTTACCACCTTTGTGTCCAAAGGCCTATGCATTAATCAAGACCCATGGATCTAGATCTTCACCACCATGTCCAAACAACACAACAAAAGTATGATTCTATTGAACATACACAACAAAATCATACTTCCATTGCATTGCTTTTTTCACACCCCAACATTGCAACTAAAGAATGCTTTCATTATACAATCTATCTATCTATCTATCAATAAACTCCACTTGAAGTTTTTACAGCCGTCAGATTGAAACTTTAACTTAAAAACAACGGTTGATCTTATTCAATTATGTAACCTTCACTTTAACATTTTTGAGCTGTTAGATTGAAACCATAATTTAACAATAACCATTGATATAATTTAATGTGATATAAAAATATCTATATCTATCTATATAAGTAAAGTTCACTTTAATTTTTTTATAACCGTTGGATCAAAACTTACACTTTATAATAGTTGTTGATTTGACAAAACAATCTAAATTTGAAACTTAACTATTAATCAAGACTTACACTCTATAATAACTATTGATTTGAATCAATTTGATATACCATTATCAGAGGATTAAATAGCTAGCACTAATGATCTTTATTATACAATGCACATATTTTTTATACAACTAATAAATATAGCATGCTAAAATATCTAACTATTAATTTATTTAAAAATTTATGCACATATTTATAATATCTATTTATATATTATTTTTAAAATATTTTATGTATTTAATATATCTTCTTGTATTTAAATAAACTTGTGCAAAACAAAGGTTTAATAAATTTTAATGAAAATAATTATAAATTTATATGAAAGTAATGTCTCTCTCCTCTTCACAATATATCTTTACAACATTCTGAGCAGCCACTCAAGAGGAGCACAACTTATTGCTTCAAAACAGTTGAAGGCACAATCAAAATTATATTTTTCCATCAAAATGGATGTGTGCATATTTACCGAGTTTAATTAATAATTAAATAATTAAAAAAGGAAATGATGGAAGTGCTTACAAGACTGTATCGTTCAACGGCTTGGAATGAAATGTATGTTTAAATTTTTTAAAATAGGAGGAATGCAAGAGTGTCTTTTTGCCTATTTTTGAAAAAGTAAGGGTGGAAAGAACATTAAGGATGGTGGGAATAGTAGTCCCTATGGAACTGTGGGCCACCCAAGGAAACTAGCCCAGAACACGTGAAGAAAAATATACTTGAAGAAGAGTGTTTGGTTGTGTTGGAAAAACTAGAAGTACTGCCACCAGAAGACACCGATCTCGTTCGCCTGAAGAACTACCTAATTAATTTACACTCCCGTCGACGCCGACGCCGACAGCGACACCGGCACCAAACTCATTTAGGCCAGTGTGTGGTTTGACCTACATGATCCCCGAATCAGTTGTTTTGAGATTGCGGGATTGATCTTTGAGATTGCAGTGACGGAACACTTGTTTGGTACCGGAAGAAAAGAAGGCCAAGTTTGATGATAAAGAGAATAAAAGCATGGGATTAGGTGTGATTAAGAAAGTATCGGTAATGATATTGCTGCTAATGTTTCTCAGCTACTCTATAGCATACTCCTCATCTTCGTCTGAGAATACAATGCACACTAATAATTGGGCTGTTTTGGTCTGCACGTCTCGCTTCTGGTATATCAATCTTTCTTATTCTTACACGATTAATATTTTTTCTATTTGTAGGAATTGAACACCCCATCAAGGGGTTTTAGAACACTCAGGCATCCTGCACCACCAACTGAGTTAGACCCATATTAAAATTTGCATTTTTTAATCCCTCAAATCTGAAATGCTTTTATTTTTTTTTTCTTTTACAAATTGTGCATCAAAACAGCAAAAAATCAGGCAAGACTCAAGAGATACTAAAATCATTTGTGTTTTTTTTTTTTCTGCATTTTTTTTTTTAGTTTTTGCCTTACTCTTTGTTGAGTATCTTGGGCAGCAATACTTGGTGAAAATGAATTTTTGTTGTTTAAATAGTACTATGGCAACTCGTTGTATGGCTCAAGGTTTTAAATATTGGTCACAGTCGTGTTGTGGTTTTGTTGCGTTTATTGATATCACGACAAATCGTAGACAAATGCGGTAATGCGGTCAAAATTGCAGTTACGGATAGTTAAAGAACCTTGATATTGCTGCCCAAATCATGGTTGCGACCCACTTTTTAAAACCTTGATATAGCTTATGACAATGACCATGAGGGTCTGGGTTCTTTACCTTTTGTTTATGGTTTTGTTGTAGAAGTAGAACTGAGACTCCTTTGGAAATGTATTGCATCCTAGTGATCCTACAATAGACAAATTTGTAAGCATGCGTGTACCGGCAGCCTTGGTCCCTATGGTAACTGTCTTATGACAATAGCCATAAGGGACTGGGTTCGAGTCCGGTACACACACAAAAACATTCAACTCATTATAAGGCTTACCGAGGAAATCTGAATTACAGTTTACCTTGAGGTTTCTTGTTGTATGACAATCGATTGTATACTAAGTATTCTGTTTCTCTTGTTCAGGTTTAATTACCGGCATATGGCCAATACCCTGTCATTGTATAGGTATGTATACAACTTTAGACTTATTTTTAATTGTTTGAATTATGCTTGACAATGATCTATTGGCCTTTAACTACTTTCTCATTCAGGACAGTTAAGCGGCTAGGAATACCAGATGAGAGGATTATACTCATGCTTGCAGATGACATGGCATGTAATACTAGAAACAAGTACCCTGCCCAAGTTTTTAATAATGAAAACCATAGACTTAATCTGTATGGGGATAATGTGGAGGTGAGTTTTTGGTATGCATTTTGATGTCTGAAATCTGAATCTTTTATAGACTATTATAGAGAAGATCTTTACTGTTAAGCTATCTCTGTGCAAACCTAGGACTTTTTGTTTTACAATCACAAACACTGAGCTAACTCATTTGTATATTTGGTACTTTTTCATTGAATCATTACATTTTCAAGATGTGGTTTATCATTGTAAGAACTTTGGGTTCCAAAGCTATAGATTAGCTGGACGAAACTTATCCTGAACTCATCTCTTGCATGTATTCTTAAGTTTTTTGTTTATGGCTTTGTTGTAGAACTAAGATTCCTTTGGAAATGTATTGCATCCTAGTGATCCTACAATAGACAAATTTGTAAGCATGTGTATAGTTATGAGGTCCAAGACAGGTTGAGGCCACAACCCAAAAATCTGCCAAATTAAAAACAATATAAAAACTACATCTTGGCAATAAGATTTAATTACAAAATCAATCATTTGTGTGCTTGATGGATGTCTCTTTCATATTAGAAGTTCCTCAGGTTGTCTAAAATGACGCAATCAAATTCTGCCATTCTTGCTGAGGGAAACTGGCTTGGCTGTCTTTGATAGAACTCTGTTGTCAATATATTGGACTCTATCTTGAGGTTTTTATTATATATAGAAATCCTATTATGTCTCTGAATCTATCTCAAGAACTTTATCTGGGATATGGGGAGTTCTCTATTAGTTGGGCAGAGGCTTCTCTAGGTTTGCTTCATTGACTGTATCCATATGCTTGTGGTATAAATATCTAAAATAAGCTTTGAGATTCCTTTAAAAACATATACATTATATTTAATTATTCATACATTTTGCTATGGAGGTGCATGTAGTAATATCATGTAACTAATGAAATTGTTACCAAATGCAAGTGTTTTTATGAAGACTTTGCTTCATAATGAGCCTAACAGAGCTAAGCTGCACCTGGTTGAGAACTTTCTGAGTAAGGTTGAATCTACCTTCAAGTGGTTTAGTTCATCAATTGGGCTTTTGCATATTATTAATTAATAGATTGTATAAAGCCCATAACTTCTTTGACAGTTACCTGAGTTTGTCTCTCTTGTTAAAAGTCTGCTTACATCCAGAAAATATCTTTTACTTTCATGTAATGTTTTTATGTTCATCTTCATTCTAAATGTTTATGTTCTCTAGTGGAGAAGAAGGTACTACTGATATAATGTTCAATGGTTAAACTTGAAAAAGCCCCATGTTCATTTTCTTCTCTCATTTAATTGTTTCTTGATCTCTTGTAGTATTAAGAGAGAATATTTGTCTCTTTCTACTTTTTTAGGGCTCTTGATATGTCGTATCTTTTAGAGGATGATCATTTGCCCGTAATTGTTCAGGTAGACTATCGTGGCTATGAAGTGACAGTGGAAAACTTTTTACGGGTACTTACTGGACGTCATGAGACATCTGTTCCAAGGTCCAAGCGACTTCTTAGTGATGAAGGAAGTCATATTCTTCTGTATATGACAGGGCATGGAGGTGATGAGTTTTTGAAGTTTCAGGATTCGGAAGAGCTTCAAAGTCATGATTTAGCTGATGCTGTGAAGCAAATGAAAGAGAAGCACAGGTAGTATTTCCTATTCAACTCTTTATTTGTGACCTACGAATTGTAAATTGATTACATGAAATGAAAAAGAATTTTTTACTAATGAAGTATTATTTGTTGGGGTGGTGATTTTTGCTTACAAAGAGGAGGATAGTGAGTCCTCCTTACAAAACAGAAAACAATAAAGATGAAGAGGAAATCACTGGAACAAAGCTAACCGTGTCCTTGACAAATAAACTCACGAATAAGGACTCTGATTTCTTATTCTTATGTATTGGACTAAGAACTCATTTTTGGCTCATACTCATAATGGGATTTGTTAGGTTTAAGGAGCTTCTGATAATGGTGGACACCTGCCAAGCCTCTACTCTGTTCTCCCAGGTCTCAAATTGATTTTGTATTTTATCATTCTTGAAAACTCCTATGCTTTATGAAATAACAGTATGTGATCTTGATTCTTGAGTGTTCATTGTCCAGAATTAATTAACACTTATCGTTGAAGTGCATCTTGGAGTATGGTTCTACTCTGTACATTTTTTTTACCTGTACAGCAGTAGTTCGGTACACTCTCTGAAATTCAATTGTGCAAAATGTTAGTTTTAGAGTTGATATCTGTCCAATTTTAATGCATACCTTTGGTATGCACCTCATTAGATTTATTTTCTTGAATGGTGTTCTTGCCCTTGATGGAATGGTCATATTTTCTATCATTGGTAAAACAGTGCCTGGGTAATCAGGGGCAGAGCTACTTGTGTTCTAAGGTGGCCAAAATTTTTAGATTTCATTATTTTATATGTATATTTTTTATACAAAAAATAAAATTATGAAAGAGTTTTGTTAAAATTCAGTCAATTTTCCTTCTGTATAAAGGATGGTTACTTTGCTTTCTGTCATGAGCATTTTTGTGGCAATTAAATAATTTCGATGAAAGGAGATTTACAACTTTCCTATACCGAGGGTTTTGGTTTTAGCTTCATCCTCATGCTAACATATACCTGCACAACTAATTGTATAACATATTTTCCTTCCAATTAAACATCATATCTTGAACTACAAAGAATATGAATTTGAATAGTCTGCTTTTTGTTTTTTTTTTTGTTACTTTTCTCCTCCTTCCATAGGTTTTATCTTCCTGGATTAATAAATCAATACTCTTAGCATTTAGTGTGGATTCATTATTAAAATGTATAGCTCATGCCAAGCCAGTCTGTTTCAATTTCCACCTGGAATTTATAATTGCTTATTATGTGATAATAAGAAATTATTTTCTGTCTAGCTGATTATTCTTCCTTAAGGTTTGTTGCTGACTATTCTTTTTCTGACCATGGCAGCTTCATTCACCAGGTGTTTTGGCAATTGGAAGTAGTAAGAAAGGAGAAAATTCATATTCACATCATTTGGACTCAGATGTATGTATGAATTTAATAGTCCTTCATACAATTATTTGCATAATTTGCTACAGTTTATCCACTGGGTTTCTTCTTGTTTGAGTCCATGTTCTGCATAACTAAATTTCTTTTGTAATTGTTCTTTAAAATATTCAGGTTGGCGTTTCAGTTGTTGATCGTTTTACATTTTACACTCTTGCTTTCTTTGAGAGACTTAATATGTATGACAATGCTTCATTGAGCAGGTACATTAAAAAATTTATACGCCTTTTCAAGTTAAGGATTTTATCCTTTCTATCAAGTGTCTATAGAGTAGGCTTGTTCTTTTCTTTTATGTTTTTTTAATTGAATTTTACTTTCCAAACATTTGTTGCAGTTCTATTTCTTAATCTTTGTTTAAAACAATCCTCTTTAAAATCCAATTGGTGATTAAAATTTAATTGACCCATTTTTGGTAAAAAAAACTTTCATTTTTCTATCATTTGCAAATGCTCAAAATCATTATCCTCTCTTATTTGTTAAGCAAGTTCATAAATCCAGACTTAAGGGCAGCTGGAATGAGTTTTGCAGCATGTCAATGAAGGCTAAATTTGTTTACTCAGTTTTTTTTGGGTGTTTGTTTTGCAGCCTTTTCAATTCATATAATCCAAATTTGTTGATGTCAACTGCATATTACAGAATGGATCTATACCAACGCCATTTAGAGGAGGTAATAAAATTATGGACATATTTTTAATCTTTTGCTCTTTTTTTTTTTTTTTGTAAATTTATTTTTTGTGTTAAGGAATCTAATTTCCTAA
>PYAF01003438.1:279700-296894 GCA_007407185.1 Glycine tomentella
TTCTTTGGTTCTGTAATGAAGACGATACATACTGATTCAGCCTACAGATCCCGGTCAAATAAAAAAATTGGGGCAGCGAAAACCAAAATTTCTTTGGATGAATCAATCTCTGACAGTGACTCAGATGAGGAGGATCAATTTAATAATTTAACTGCTGAGGTGAATTTAATTTATGCCTCATTCAAATTGCTTTTACAATTTAAACTATTTCACGTAAAGCTGAAAATCATGGACACTGGATTGGCTATGCAGAAATATCTCCAGTATAGTGTTGGACAACTATGGAGTGCCATTCTCAGCAATGCGAATACATTTGAAAGCATCGATAGTTTGGTGTGCTATGGACTGCTTTTAATGCTTCCTTTGTTGATATTTTCCACATGGCTATCAAAGTAAATGACTGGGGAAACATTCCATAATTTGTTAGCAGAGCACAGACATACATTTCTTGATTTCTTTGATGCTGCTATACCTATATGCCACCGTTGTTTGAAATGCAATTTCACCCAAAAGCAGATTATTGGCTGCATAATATGGGGGGCAAACTACTGAGAGAGCAGCTTCGTAGCTGTTGCCTATCAGCTGTATTATTCTGTTAGCCATTGTTTGTTGCCTTGGTGCAGTTCATTCTGGTACCATTGATATTTGCCTGCTGCTGCAGTGCTGCTATCATGTTTCGCTTTGTATTTTGATGATTATGATTAAGATTTTTGTAAAACCTTGCTCTATTTTGTTTAGATATTACGCTGATGTCCAACATTAGATCATTGCTCTTTTAAGAACTCGGAAATGAATATGTTTGATCATTTTATCTATTTGTACGATAAACGCTATATTTTACATCCTTGTAAAGCATATTTACTTTAATGAATTAAAAATGGAGGGTAGTCAATTTTTTACGATTAAAAATTGTCAAAAATAATTTAATACTTAATAAATAGTGACACAAGAATTTCAACTGTCAGAAAATGAACACTAAATAAAATAATAATAAAATTAATATTACGTCATCATTTGATGACATAAATAGACCATAGAAACTAAAATCTTAAATGAAAAAATTGTTTAGGAACTTTAATTAGTTAAATTTTTGTTGAAGGATTAAAACTCGAAATTTGAAAAGTAATTAATGATTAAAAATTTAGTTAATTATTGAAAGTAGTAGTTTTTTTTTAAAAGGTTAAAAATGATTTATATTAATATAAGCTCTTTGCACAAGATGTACTTAACTGATTTAAAAAGCAAATTAACACGCTGCTAACAGACAATTGTCTGCTAGACATAACAAAACTGCTGCAAAAGAACTCAATACCTTTAATGGCATCTATAAGACAGAACACGAGCTTCCTTGTGCCCCACTTTAAAGTAGTAGCTTTTAAGTTAAGAAATATGCGTGAGAGGATGTATTTTATTTTATTTAAATACATATTCCCTCCGCATTCAAATATTGGAAGGAAAAAAAAATCATCTCAAATATAAGAAAACTTTGTCCTATTTAATTTTATTCTCTTTAAATATTCTTTATTTAATTAAAATTTTATGCATAGCCACTCTCTTGTTATTATGCAGCAGCAAAAGAAGGACCGGGTTGGTGGGCTCCCAGGTCAATGAGAAAGCTGGAAGAACAGTCTTCTACTGGTTCATTGAGGCACTCGAAGATCCTCATTCCAAGCCCCCTTTTTTTTCGGCTCAATGGAGGTCCTGGATGTTCTTCCATTGCTTTTGGACAGTCAGAAGAAGTTGGCCCTTTTCATATCAATTCATATAGCATGACCCTTCATCTCAATCCCTATTCTTGGAACCGAGTTCACTCAACTCAACCTTATCAAACATTCTTTTCCACTTTTATTTTTTTGAGACTAAGTTACTCTTTTAGTCCTTGATGAATTTGGAATGTGTGTGCTCTTTCTTTTCAAAATTGTTTTTTTTTTCGTTGAATTTTGACAATTTTTTATTTTTTAGTCTAGTATAACAAATTCGCAGCTTGTAGCAGTTTTTAGTTGACATGAATTAATTTTTATTTTTTAGCAATTTGAATTTGTATTTTCAAACTCTCATAAAATGTTTAAAATCGTCATGTTAATTTATTATGTTACGAATTAAAAATAATAATTTGTTTAAATTCAGAAATTGAAAATATATTTTAAAATTCAGGAACTAAAGAAAGCATACCTCCCAAAATTCAAGAATTGAAACAATAATTAAGCTTTTATTTTATAACCAAAATTGCTTACCCCATTAACACCTCTAATTTATCTTTATTTCTCACTTCCTATCATATTACATCATTGATGATGATATTTGGACATCTACTAATTACAAACACCTCTAATTTATCTTTATCTCTCCCTTTCTATCATATTATATCACGAAACAAATTCATCACTTATTTCGTGTCTCTCTCAAGGTGTAGATACTAAGAGGTGCCCAAGAATCATTTGATTCCCACCTTGTGCTTGTAATGATGTAATGATTTTTATAAGCATAAATAATAATAAGCTTCATGAAAGCATTTATGGGTAACGACTTTTTTTCTTTTTGTAGATGCCAACATTCTTTTTCTTGACTCTCCTGTTGGGGTTGGATTTTCATATTTAAATAACAAATCCAACCTGCTCAACAATGGCGATAACAGGACAGGTAATAGTCTTTTCATTCAGCAATCCTTTGTTTCACCTACACACATATTAGGTTAAACCAAGGAGCCAATTTTCACCATTCAGTCTTAAATTGATGGTTAATATTGGTATTGATTGAATGATTAAGATTAGCACCTCTTAAGCTCTCGTCTCATATTGATATCTATAAATTTGTGTCATTTAAATTAATAAATCTTTTTGTGCAGCCGAGGACAATTTAGTATTTCTGTTGAAATGCTTTGAGCGTTTCCCTCAATATAAAACAAGCCCCTTTTTCATCAGTGGTGAGAGCTATGCAGGTAAACAATGCTGCACAGCATAAAATTTGTGGTCAACTTGAAAATAATTGATATTCTGTTCTTTCGATTTTCATGTTTGTTTGTTTGTTTCATTTGACTTTTTTTTTTTTATATTAAAAAAAGTCATTGTTTTGCTAGTAGCGGTTATGTTTTCAACTGAAATAGTTTTGGCACCACAATACTGAAAAGATAAGGAAAAAAATGGTGATATGAAAACACGTAGTTGTTTGAGTTCTTTGATTCTGATCTGTTTATTTTATAATGCTCTAATACATATTGGTCAATCATTAATCCCTTGTATCAGGGCATTATGTTCCTCAACTTAGCCAAGTTATTGTAAAGTACAACTCGGCTACTAAAAAAAATGCTATAAATCTGAAAGGTTTCATGGTATGGCCTCCAATTTTGCATAAAAATAATTCTTTGATTTATGCTTCTTCTCATCATTAATTTAATCTATATATCTCTGCTGCAGGTAGGAAATGCTCTAATAGATGATTTCCATGATCAATTGGGGATGCTCGAGTTTATGTGGTCTAGTGGTTTGATTTCGGATCAAACATACACGCTTTTGAACCTAATATGTGATTTTCAGTCCGTTGAGCACCCGTCACATTCATGTGAAAAAATTTGGGAAATTGCTAATGAAGAACTTGGAAATATAGACCCATGCAGCCCTTCATACTGAAGGTTTAAACTAATCCCACGCACCATGATAAACAGAACCAAGAATCGAGAAAGGTCTAATTCAACGCAAATTCTTGCAAACTTCCCCCTTGAGTGAATGGAGGTCAAGTGTAAACGATTATAAAGGATTACAATACCATTGCATATCAGTGTTATCAATGGTGGAACATGGCATAAGGCCAAAATTCTGCAATATAAACAAGTCATTGCGCCTTATGGCGCTGCCATGGCAGGCCTCCCACCATGGCCACTATTTAACAAGACTGTTGCGTACTATGTACAATTGTAACCGAAGCTGTTTAAAGCACAGAATATATCTGAGTACATTTTTTATTTCTCTTGTAAGGTCACTGTGTAGTGTATGTGTGCGTGCATGTAGGTTTTAACATACTGCAAGTACATAAATATGATACTCTAAACCCTAAACTCCAAACCCAAAATCATAAACCCTAAATAAGCTCTTCCAATGCCCCTAGAGCCCAAAGGTTTTCTTAAATACAAATTGAATATTCTTTCTGAAGTGAAATAGTATCAAGGTTCAAAAATATAAATTATTCTAAATCAGTATAACATTGGTATTGATAAGTAATAAGCACCATACCTTCCCAATACATATGGAATAAACTTAACAGATGTCAATCAATGTAGCTATGATAGAAATGCAATTATCACAAACACCTTACATTAACAATACAAATTTCTTGTTTCAACCAAAGTTTGACTATCTACCACTAGTTCAGTGTGACAGATCATTATCTACGACTATAAAGCCTGGGAGATCTCCTCACTGGAGAAACAACAGTGGCTATTGTAGCTTTTTCATCTTCTTTAGGCATTGTGTGACTTCTTTTGGAAATGCTTCTAGTTACCATCCTATTACAGGAATTGCTGGCATCCAATACTATATTTTGTTTAATGTGTTGCTTCTCCTTGCGGTCCATTTTCTGTGTGGAAGTTAGAGGTTTAACCATGCCTTTTCCAGAAGGACTTGTACATTTGTTATAATCAAACATACTCATGAAGCTTTTTATATTTCCAGTTTGGCTTTCAACTGCAACATCTGAGATTACTTTTTCACCAACCTGCAGCTGGGACACTGTATTGTTACATTCACATTGCATGTTATCAGTAGATTGAGATTGCTTGGAATGATTCCCAAAAGAAATTCCCAGTCCATCGCAATAATTCATTGAACAAGCACTTGAGTCACCAAAAGCATCTCCAAAACTATAAGCTGAATACTTTTTCCAATCGTGTGGAAATCCAACAAGGAAGTGTTGACATACCTGCTAAAAGATATTGGATTTGGGCGACCTTTTGATGAAAGAATGAAAGAGAATAGAAAAATGATTGAAACCTGAAAGGGGACGCCATTTTGAGATGAACGAGAGGTGTTAATGAAACCACGGAAAAGAATAGTGATACCATCTTCAGAGTGGAGGACATTGGCCTCTTCTCTCTCTACAATCACGCTAGACAAAAACACTCTTTCTCTATCTGCAATCCTGCGCATTGCAATTACAGAATGAATGAATGAACAAATTCAAACCAATAAAAAGAATAAGTTAACTTACTCGACAGAAGCAAGCCCGCCAACGGCTAAACCCTTGCGTTGCTTGACAAGCCACCATTCATGTAAGAAAATCTACAAACAGTAACAATAATAAGGAATGATTTATTTCATGACAGTGAAGAAGAAGAGGAAGGGGAAGAGGAAGAAGAAGCATTAATACAAGAGATTTAGGGGGCACGGGGATGAGAGGAGTAGCTGATTTGCATTTGCTGGCCGCCATTCTCCAACGACGGTGTTTACGCGAACGAGCGGCGGCGGTGGCTCAAGGAGCAGCGGTGGTGGCTCGAGGGCTTGTCGTGGTTGCGAGGGAGCGGCACTAGTGGCTCGAGGGGCAGCCGTCGTTGAGCGAGGGAGCGACCTTGGTGGCCAAATAGCACCGCTCTAAAGTCTTTGCTTTGCCCCAAATATGTGAAATTTTAATAATTTTTTACAAAACAAATAATTTTAATAATTTTTTACAAAACAAATAGTTGTTTTTCAGCTTGAAAATTCAAATTTTAGTCATTGATTAACTTTAGTCAATTAGTGTTAATAAAAGAACTTATGTGACATTCATGGATGATAGTATATATTTGGAGACGAAAATAATTATTTATCCAAAATATAATTTAATCTTTATTTTTTCTCCTTTTTAATTATTGGAAACATAACATTAAAACAAACACTTGAAAAAAATAGGAAAACAATCATAAGTTAGAACAAATATAATAATAAAAATAATTTTTTGTTACTCTGAAATTTCTATTTGACATTAGATACTGAAAAAATCAAGTTGAATCTCATTTTTTTGTAAGGATTAACCTACATTTTTGTTTGAGTTTCATATTTTGGATAAAATACTGCCACATTAGAAATTTCAGAGCAATAGAAATATTATACTTGTTAATCAATATTATACTTATTATTATATTTATTCTAATTTATGCTTCTTTTTCTATTTTTTTAAATATTTATTGTAATGTTATGCTTGCAACAATTAAAAATGGAGAAAACGAATATTAAATTATATTTTAGATAAATAATTATTTTCATCCCTGAATGTATAGAGTGCTGACAAATTTATCATTGAATATGCACAATAGACTATTTCATTAACGGTAACATAAAAAAGTTAACGGATGAATATATTTATCAAATTTTTTCCACTTTTGAATACTAAAATTTAAATTTTTATCTTTCAAAAACAAATTTATTAACCCTCTAATTCTAATCACTAAATAACGTGTTTCCATATTGTGAGAAAAATTAGATTCAGGATTAAGTACATGTATTTAGAAATGGAGAAGGTAAAGAAATTTGGTGAGACAACTTAAATAAATTAAAATATTAACTTATTTTTTATTTAATTATAAAAGCTAAGAATTTTTAGGCAAATTTTATTGTTAATCATTTCTAATTTATTATTTTCTCATTTAACTAAATTATTTAATATTTTCTTTCACCCAGATAATATTTTTTATACATTGATATTGAAACGTCAATTTTTTAATATAGAAAATATATTTAAAACATAACACATGGAGATGATTTCTTTTTAAAAAGCAAATAGGATAATTTACATTCAACTCATTAGAAATGAAAAAAATCCAAAAGGGTGACTTCCAAGCCAAGTCCAGCAGAGGATTGGCAAGAAAAGTCCAAAAGGGTGCTGGCAATTGTATCATTAAGCATATGCACAACTAATCTTATTTATATTTATACAAGTCAAATAACTAAAAATTTATCATAAATCCTGTTCATGAATAAATTATTGATCTTTATTCCATTCTTAATTGTTTCACTTATATAGATTGTCTCTCTTTCTAGCACTTAGGGCATCCTGTTTTTTCTACTCTTTCACAAAAGTTTCAGGTCTTCACCTCAAGATCACAGTGCTTTTTAAATGGAATCAAATAAATGAAAGATGACTATATCCTTTTTCATTATAAATAAATCTTGATTTTCCTATTGGGATGTTCCTCAAAAACTTTTCATAGTTGCTTGCATTATCATTATCCTTATCTATTTCTTTCGGGGACTTCCTAATTTTCCCCAACTTTTTCCATCTCTACTTTCCCAATATTTATGTAGCGTACAAAGATGTTATTATCATTTTCTTTTCTTCTTCCAAAGCATCAGAACGATTATATTGACATGATCAATTTTTTATTCATAAAATCATCTATTTTACAAATTGAATTGAGGCCTATTCTGAGTCCTTTCACTCGTTTCAAAAGTTGTAAACTTCCGGGTAAGTTTCACAATGAAGCCTAAGAAAAAAAGAAACTAGGAATAATTATATGAAAAATCTAAAGTAAAATTTTCAGTTTTACGAGAATCAAATTGACTAGGCACCAATTACAAATATGCTAAGTAATACCAGGTAAAAAAGCCATTACAATCTCAACATGAGCCAATCAGTCTAAATTGTAATTATTCTGTATCAAGAAGATCAACGGACATTGATGAAGGTATTCTGTGACGCTTCAAAATTCTAGAAGTGGCAATTTTTGCCATTCCATAGTTCAAGACAATGATTCGATCATCCTCCAAATCAAGCCGCAGGAATTCTGTGTTACAGCTATCAACAAGTTGGCGTAAGTGTTCTAGGTTGTCAATTTCCGTTCCATTGACCTTCAAAACCTGGGTATTAGAATTTAATATTAAAGCAAATAGGGATTAAAAGATCATCCATTTTAAGCGAACAGTATTAACTTGTAACAATGATCAAAATATCTATAGAACTTGTAATGAAGATTGAAAATTGAAGAAATGGCAAAAGTAAAAATGCAGCATGGGTTTCAAATGTTTAACATGTGTTCATCGGCACACATTAGAAAAACCAAACTTCCTAAAAATATAAATATATAATTCTGATGATCATTGAAGTGATAAGCTGTTAGTTACAATATCTACTTAAAATCAAAATCTGTCACTCAAGAACTGATTTTGCTAGGGGACATTTTGTTTTTAAAGGACAGCTCTATGTTGAATAATTTCTAAAGCATCCTTTAGTAAGAATTGACCAAGGGGTTTAGTGAATAGAAACTATGATGTGAATGTGCCCATAACATGATTTACTAAAGAATAAAAGAATAGATAACTTAACCATAGACAAGTTGGAACCTGTAATTCTGCGAGACGCTCATATCCAGCATTGATATCATCCATCAGTACCTAAAACAATCAAGATATTATTAAAGAAGCAACTCCTGAACCATGCATTCATTTGCTAAAACCAAATCATAAGGAATCTCTACCACATAGTAACTTAATATTTATTTTTAATGAGACAAATCACTGTAGGGTCCCCATAGAACTCAAATTATTTTCTCTACTTACGTCTTCTCTCCTTTGTCCAAATTATTTCTACTCAAGTTGAATTTTAATATTAATTTGACATGGTAAACCTAATCATCAGGAGATACAAGTTTTGTGCAATCCATTTGAGTGTATTACAAATAAATATCATTCACAGTGGCACAAACTAATATGTTGCTACTTAACAAGATACTTTCTGCAGAGGCATCATATGGCAATCCTTCTTTAGTCTAACAAAAGAAGTAAAATTCACGTGGGGTTAATCATGTCAACAATAATCTTAAGAAAAATATTATTTGAGAAGCTAAGGAATGAAGCAGAAGAGCTTATGATAATCCTCCTAGTCCCTAGAAGAAATTAATAAACCCAAAAAAGCCTGAGCAATCTAAAAGACACAATGCATGGGGAACCTATGCCATATCTTGGCATTCAACAGTGGCAAGTCTGGTATTGGGCAAGCACATAGAGGGAGGAATAGCAAAAACATCAACTATATAAGATCAGCACTAGAGTTGAAAAGACTTTCACCTGAGATAGGATAACAAGTTGTTGATTTGCTTTCTTTGGCAATTCCCGCAGTGCCCGTTCACACAAACGACGAGGTGAAGTATTATACCAGTCCTCCCCATACTCATGAAGGTATGGCTGAGTGAGTGGAATGAATACCAGACCAGCAAAAATGTAATAACTTGGAAGTTTATCGAACTGATGAACTGGAACTAAGGGTTGAATCTGAAATGTCGTTAGCAATATATTTAACAAAACTATTGTTTAAAACCAATTGGTAACACAATTATAATTAGTTGGAAATGGATCCATCACTGCAGCATTGTACAGTTAACAATCTCCCCATTCAAATAATCTCTCCTTTCTTCATACATTATAAAACATTTAAACTCAATTAAGGGTGCCATCCCCTTCTGTTTAAAAGAAAAAATGCAGGGGACCTTAATCCATTATAAGTATGACAAAACGGTAAAATTACAGTGACTAAAGAACTATGGCCTGGAACTTAAATTCAAGGTTATACAAGTTTTAAGCGGTAAAAAAACATGAACACAAATTTGAGTAGTCTTTTAATACTCTCAATATCAGACATAGAATGCCATCTCTTTAGCAATTACTCCATTAAATTAAAATTTACAGAGTCAAACACAAAGGACAGAAATCATTTCAACTTGTTTTTGCTCTATAGTGAAAGCATATGCACAATCCTGTTCTATAGCAAGTTGAGGACAATCATTAATTTATTAAACAGAAGAAATACATAATAACTTACAGGTTGAAGAATGATACTAAGCTCTTGCTCTTGGCCATCCCGCAGAATTCTGACTAATGCTTTTTCATTAGTTTTCTTCATAGACACCAAGTGATCAAATGTTATCCGTTCTCTGTTTCGAAAAGGAACTGCAGTATACATGTCATATTATGCCAATGAACTTAATGGAAAATCATTGACCAAAAAACATAATTCATGAAAGTGTTACTAAATATCACAAGAAAGGGGATCACATTTGATATAGGCACACCTGAGATATTTTAAGAAAAAACACACCTGTCCCATCATTTGCTATAGGCACACCATCAAATGAAAGTATAATATCATCTTTCTTCAAAACCTTGTATGCATCTGAAAGTGGATTAATTTTGCTAACAAGCACCCCAGTCATGTCAGGTAGCATGCTAAAATGGTTTCTGAGGTTCACATTTTCAGTAGTCTGGCATGACAAACCCAGAGAGCAAAATCCAATATATTTTCCATTTTCTTCTACACCAGATATAAAATGCTCTATTACAGGTACAGGTATAATGTAACTGCAAAATCCAATATGAAAGGAAGTAATATAGTATGCAAAATTTATGTTTGATCAGAAAAACAGAATATAGAATGCTTCATAATAGTTTGCATGGTAGTACACTTAGGACGGGGCAGGCAGCCCACATACATGAAGAGAAGAAGAGAGGAGAGGGGGTTAGTGTTGTCAATGACATTCACCATGGCAGCATGGTATGGCATGTATTTGCTGTGCTGCCATTACAACATCTGACTATTAGAGTATACTTACACCACTAAGTCTTTTTTACTTAGTGTCCTTATCTGTTGTGTGTAAGCTGTCAGTTAGTTACAGTTACTAACTATAGTGAGTAAATGATAGGGTTAGTTTACAGTTAGTCACTCAATATATAGAGATATCCTATTCTTTTGTAACTGTCAAATAATTTTCTGATAAATGAGAAATCAGATTCTATTAAACTCTATTATGGTATCATAGAGCTAGGTTGTAATCTGCAACAAGGTTTTGTTTCGATTTTTCTTCTTAAGCTTTTGATCTTCGATCTCTTTTCCCTCCTCCATCACTGATCTCCATCGTGATGGCAACTCTTGTTACCGCTGATGATGGCCCTCCGCCCATCGGAGGTCTTCTTCCACCGATTCAATCTTCTCTACCCATCGGAGGTCTTGTGCCCCGATGATCTCACTTCTCTGTTCATGTCCCTCATTGTGCATTTTTCTTTTTACAGTTTCCATCCTATCATTCTGTTTTTTTTTTTTTCAACTTACTCTGTTCAAATGTTACTACTCCTTTTCAAGGACCACCGCCTCTCCTTACCCAACTTGCCCATCATTTATTCAGCTCTGTCCCTTATGATGAACTAATTTTCCTAGAAAACTTCTTAATTTGTTTATTGTTATTGATATAAAAATATTTGGTCTTTATGGATGTGTGGCCATACAAGAAAGGACAAGATACAGAATGACTATATATAAGAGATTGGAGTAGTACCAATTGAGAAAAAAGATGACGGAAAATCAGCTAAGGTGGATTGGACAGGTGCAAAGAAGGCCAAGAGAAGCACAAATAAGAAGATTAGATTGCATGATTTAGTCCTATGAAAAGGACGTGAGGGAGGCCAAGGCCATAAAACTTTCATGGATTCCTAGACCATAAAACTTTCATGGATTCCTAGACCATAAAACTGTGGCAGATTTTTCTGCAGCTGCCATTGGCACCCATGCACCCTTGGCAATACTGTAAAGAATAGCTACAAAGAAGGGAAAAACAAAAGGACAAATCATACTACTTTAATTGAACACTGCATCGCATGGTTGCAGAACTGAATTATAAAGTGAAAACTAATCTATCAATATTATAATTGAGGGTGCTGCCAGATCTTTCTTAACTCACCTTTTGTTGCACTTTTTCCCACTTTTCTAACTTTTTACAATCTAATATGTTTTTAAAGACTTGTTAAACTATGGTGGGGAAATAAAGGCAATGAACCAAACCAAAATAGTTTGATTAAAAAAAAACCAGTTTTAAACCAAAATATCATTCCAAGGGTGATATTTTGCCAATGTATTTCTTTATAGTCTACAGTTTATATATACTATAATTGAGGGTTTACACTACAACCTATTTGTTTGCCTAATTTTTCAGTCCATTTGCATAATTTTCTTTCCCAACCATTTTTCCTACCTATTTGAATGATTTTCTCCCACTCATTTGAATATTATTTCCTGCCCATTTGCTTAGTTTCTTTCTTGATCATCTGCCTTATTTTCCCCCATCCATTTGCATGGTTTTTTTTTCCATTCCTTTGGTACATGTGTGATCATTCATGAGAATAACTGAATATTCATATGAATTTTTTTCATCAGCAAGAATTTATTTATGCACTTTTTAGCCACATAAATTTTTTAATGAATGCTAGTTTGTTTCATGGTTTAGTTTGTATGTTGTTTCTTTTCGTGAATTATACTAGTATATGTGAAATAAAAACCACTGGAATATTGAGACTAATAAGAGCTTTCAACTCAAGAATAATAAAGGCAAAGAGAGTCAGACTTACCCTATATTCTCGGCACCTGAAAGATTTTGGAATGCTACTCCAGCAACCTTATTGCCCATAATTGCAGGGCCACCACTGTTCCCTGGATTTATGGCTGCATCAATCTGTATTGCCATCAGCTGTGATGCACCATGAACATACTGTGTGGGTTCAACCCTGGAAACAACTCCTTTAGTAACTGAAATGTTGTCACCACCTGCAAACAAACAACTGCGTTAATTCAAATGTGTCGTCACCTCTGCCACAGGTGTTCGTGGATGCCCATGGAATGTATGCCTCATATAACTTTGCAGTAGCGTTACATGCCTGAAATCTTTTTATTTTTCTTTCTGGGAGGGGAGAGTTTTTCAAGAGAAAGAAGTACAAATGAGGGTAAGAAATCCTCAAAGAACCTCCCCCCTCATAAAAAGGAAAAAAAGTGAAGCAAACAAGAGGAAAATTGGAAGACATTATGTGCAAAGAACCCTTTAGTTTCTCTGTAACCATACAATCATTGCAACTCATCCAAGTCCTTTGAAGTTTATTTCTCAAGGAAAACCTTTTTTCAGAGTATTAATTATCACACAAAGTATTGGGGGGCATTTCAGTGAGGGATATTCTTCCTTAGAGGCTATACCTCGTGTCTATTGGCTCTTTTGAATAATTCTCAATGAAATATTTTTCTATTTGTAGTTCCACAAATATTTCTTGAGATTTTCAAATTAGAAACCTAAATGATGAAAAAACTGGTGAACTAGAGTTGCTAACTCTTTCACTCAATCCTATCCATCTCTACCAAACATAAGACGTTGAACTTTGATTCTTTTCATCTTTTGGTGAGTTTTCTTGTGAATCTTTTTTCAGTTTATGCATCTCCCTAATCATTAGGGATTTCTTCTAGACAAACTGGCATAAACCATCTCTTAGGTGAAGTCTTTGTTCGGAACCTAGGACAATTGTACTAAATAGGAATCATAGTAATGTTAGATTTGTTGGCATAAAACTCATGTATCTGGTTAGACTGTTAGAGAGCTGCATCAGTTTCTGTTTATCATGTGTCATCGGATAGGAAATAGGATTGTGTTTAGCTTCTTTTTGGTGCTATGCTCAGGTTGTTTCCAGGGAATTCAATTACTGATATCCAAAGAAATTGGACAGATTTTGTGCATTTCTCAGCCACTTTGGCTTGCTTTTATTATTATATTTATATCTGAATTTATTACTATTATTCATGAGGATATCTTATCTTTCTTTTGTTGTAGATTCTTTTTTTTATTCCTAGTAACATACAATTCTTTTATCTAAAAAAAAAAAAAAAAGAATACAACACAAATTAATCCATACTCTATTGCTACCTTGAGGATATCCAACAACAGCAACAGCTTCTTGTAGAAATGGGACATCTCCAAGTTCCAAGGGATTCATACCATCCCAAAACTCTTTGTTCTCAATAACCAATATAGCTAAGTCACATTCATGACCAACAGCTTTGACTTCTGCTCTATATTTGGTGGGACAACCATGCTTCCTTACAAGAACAAAAGAATGATCAGCAACCACATGAGCATTTGTAAGAATCTTCCTACCGAGAATTACAAACCCTGCATCACCGTCATAAAGATTTTTTAGAGAAAGGAAAAGGCATAAAAGTAACCAACTAGGACAGCATGGCCAAGGGCATAAACGCTTCAAAAAATTTATAGAAAAATACCATTCCTCAAAATATATGCATTTTCTCAGTTTAGCCATTTAGTCTAATTTGATCAATTTTTTTGTTTGACGCAGACAATAAATCGAAAGCGAAAAAGTGGAAGTAAGAAAAACTGACCAGAACCCATTGTTTCCCGCTGGGACTTGTTCTGCCAAGGAAGTAAGTAGTTGGGACTGCAGGAAACAGTGAAAATTTTGACCACAGAATTGAATGCAAGCTCGACCGCTGTAGTAAGCGTGGCGTTGGCCTGACGAGGCTTCCTAACTGGGGTTCTCCCATACCTGAACTTGTAACTTTTGACCACAGACGCCGAAGACGTAAATAATTGTTGGCTGATATTGTTCGACAATGACCGCGAATCAAAGGAAGACGAGAAAATGTTTCGAGCTATGCGGACAAATGAACCCATCACCACATTCAAATCCGCCTGGGCCTTGGGGTCGCAACACCTTAAATTAAGCCGCCATCATCAAAATTTAAATCTTTCAGACTGAGCTCCGCATACCCTATTACTATATTTCAAATTTTTAATTGAAGGTTATAATTGCTTTACCTCATTGTGCCATAATTTCAAATGCTATATTTTTATTATTATTCACACAATAAAAAATATATAAACACAAACACCAAAATGTTTGTATTTTTATTAGTATTTTTTATTTATTGATAAATATTAATTATTATATGTTAACTTTTGTTAGTGAAAAATTTAAATCTATATAATCTCTTTTTCCTTTTTTCTCCCTTTATTATTAGATCAATTTTGTAATTCTTCATTTTGCTTGTGTTTGTATTTTATAAAGAAAATAGATAAAAAGGTGGTCGTACAAAGAATTAAAAAATTGAGTACTCAAAAGTTTATTTTGTACAAATTGGCAGGGTAAAGAAAATTTATATTTTCAACTAATTAAAAATTAATATTAATATTACTTTAAATGTTATTATTATAAAAGTCTAACAAACATAGCATATATAAAAAATGGTTGGAATTTGATTGTAGATGACTCATTCAGCTATGCTACAAAGAAATAATACGAAATTTGATGAGCTTGTAGAGAAAAAAAGTAGCAGACTCAGTAATGGGGCTTGGAGTGATTGGACTTGAAGGAGTACTGGAGCCCTAAGCCATGTACCGTGCATGCGAGTAGGAAGACAAGTACAATTCCCTCTCTCAGCTCAATTTGTGAGTCCAATATTTGCTTGCAGCAGCAACGCAACGCAACACAAGGTCTTCATTTCATTTCTTCTCCGGCAACGGACGCATTCAAAGTAGCAAAACCAAAAAATAAAAAATAAAAATTAAAAGGAGGCAACTTTCTCGTGTTTGATTCCTAATGGTGACGAGAAAGCTCATTCGCGGTTTGTTACTCTCTAAACGATCCCTTCTTCTTCTTCCTCCTCACCACAACCACCAGGTTCCTTTCATTTCATTTCCTTTTTAACCACAAATTTATCCAACTCTAAGATCTATTATTGACAGAAACAAGTTTGGCCTAGCGAAACTCGCATTGTAACAATGGTGATGAGTTTGGCCCAGTGAAACTCACATCCTAGTGCTCATGCCTCAAACATAATTATTCTCGTGCTCATAGTAGCAGAGATCAAACTCGTAACCACGGCGTATAACAACATTGCCATGGATCCTCCTCGCCAAATGCAAAGGCTTACACATGAAAGGAAGATGAAGACACAAGAATTACAAGTTGGATCCTACTAACACCCAAGCTTGCATCCAAATTAACCATCGTTGTATTCATACACATTGTGTCTTTGTTGCATTATTTTTTTGCTTCTATTGATGCATGACGTTGATACAAGAAAAGTTTTTTGTACCAAAGAATCATAAATCCTAGATATCTTCCTTGGAATCACGATTCCTAGACATGATTAAAATTGGTTTGGTTTGTCTTAAATATTCCTAGGAATCTTTACACAAGATTTTTTGGAATCAAATATTAACATGATATTTTTACTATAAGATTTAGATGTTTATCAAATTAAATGTTTTAAAAGTGATATGAAAATTTTTAATTATATTTATCACAATAAAATTCTTTTTTTAATTCGAAAAAATTAAATTTTACTAACACCCAAGCTTGCATCCAAATTAACCATCGTTGTATTCATACACATTGTGCCTTCGTTGCATTATTTTTTTGCTTCTATTGATGCATGACGTTGATACAAGGAAAGTTTTTTGTACGAAAGAATCATAAATCCTATGAATCTTCCTTGGAATCACGATTCCTAGACATGATTAAAATTGGTTTGGTTTGTCTTAAATATTCCTAGGAATCTTTACACAAGATTTTTTGGAATCAAATATTAACATGATATTTTTACTATAAGATTTAGATGTTTATCAAATTAAATATTTTAAAAGTGATATGAAAATTTTTAATTATATTTATCACAATAATTTTTTTTTAATTCGAAAAAATTAGATTTCTATCTCTTCTCATTAGAATGATTTGTGAGAAACTCAATTAAGAATGTTACATCACTGAGAATGAACTTTCAATTTGTATACCAAAAGTATGAATTTAAAATTTTCAACTTAAAATTCGTGCAAGCTTTCCTATCAAATACCCTCTAAAAGTTGAAGATTTTTTTTTTCCGTCCCATGAAGCCACATAAAGGAGGCAACCGACTTCACGTTTGGGACTAATCTGATTTGAGTGAAGAACATCAATTTTGGGGTCTTGTTTTTAATTTCGTTAAATCTAGGGACAAAAATGAGAGTTAGTTTCAAATTGAGGGACCATAGTCGAGAATATATAAAGAAAAAGTAAATTTCCGCGACAAAATCCGAAAGGCAAAAACTCTTGAATCTTGAGTAAGCAGGCGGCATGGCATTCTCAGCGGTCTCGAGACTAGCCAATCTTCGGCGACACTTGGATTTGACTGAAACAGTGAACAAGGTATTGGGCATGAATTTCTCGCATAACCATCATTAGTATTTGCTGCTATACCAAGTTATTTTATTGTAGTCAAACATTATTATTCATAAGCAAAGCGTAAAATGGGTTTTGATATAGGCTGCGCAAGTCGGGTCAATCAAGGTGAAGGTAGCTTCAGAGGTTTCTGAAGCATTATCACTGGGTCGTGCAGTTGTTGCTCTTGAATCTACCATTATTTCGCATGGTTCTCTCTA
>PYAF01003438.1:299710-312250 GCA_007407185.1 Glycine tomentella
TTGGGCAGCTATGGACATATCTTCTGATCTCACTGAGCTAGGCAGAACACCAGTAACAGTTGTATGTGCTGGTGTAAAATCAATATTAGATATTCCCAGGACGCTTGAATATCTGGTACCCATTTACTTTTGTGTCAATATCACTGAAGCAGTCATCAATTATAGCTTTTATTATTTGTTTTTATCTTGAATAGGAAACTCTAGGAGTTTGTGTAGCTGCTTACAAGACTAATGAGTTTCCTGCATTTTTCACGGAATCAAGTGGCTGCAAGGTATATTAAATTGGTTTCTCATAAGGCTTTCAGTTTTCTTAAGCATGTTGAATACTTGGTGTGGTTGCACTTCAGTAAATAGCTTAATTACCTGCTTATTTAGGTATGATTGAGCCTGGTTTTCTTCATCTTAAAAGCTACTTTGAAGAAGTTAAAATAATAGTGTAAGAAATAAAAATGCACTATTTGGTAAATTTTTTTTTTTTTGACGTAAACCTCCATAACCATTTCTCAACTCAAGCTTCTATCAACCAGCACCATGGTAGATCCAGCACAATTCCATGATGGTTGCTTGTTGTGTGAACCAAGACCCATCATGCCTAGTCCAAAATTGTCGCTTGCTGATGACCAATGAGATTAACCCCTATCACGGAGCTGCCTTTAACCACCATGGATGAACTGCTTCTTTTGCTTTTTCACACCTTGCTAGGTAACCTGCACAAAGAGCAAGCAATCAACAAATAACAGTATACGTATGACTGAGTAATTGGAATTTGTATTCAAATGCAGAAGAACACTAGGCTCATTCTACCCAAGAGCTATGCTCCTTCAGAGGCCCAAGCACGCTGCCATAACTAACATCAGATTCCTCTCCCCCTCAGTCCTCACCCTAGGCCCCACTTATAATAGAATTCCCTTCACCCAAACCTTACCTCTCTCTCTCTCTCTGCCACCTCATCACCTATTCTATATCTTATTTTATTCCTTCTCGTATATACTTTCCGTTGGACCTTGGGCCAGAGTCTACTAAGGAGGTCCTAACGTTGTCCCCTCCTTGAACAAGAATTGTCCTCAAGTCTGAAGCGCAGAAATTGACTGTGAAAAGTGATGTTTCATTCTCCAATTGCCAATAGCAAATTGTCGCCTCTGTCGCCTTTGGTCAGCATGGGATTTCATTCTCCCGTGAGCACGTTGCATGTGATGTTTTAGTTGGCGTAAAGCCTCGTCCCGATCCAGCAACTCCCTCTGGACAGCCTCGACCTTAGTTTTGCCAATCAGAAAATGAGAGACCATCGGAGGTTTCCGACCATAGACAACCTCAAACAGAGTAGTCCCAATAGAAACATGAAAGTTAGTGTTGTACCAAAATTCGGCCCATGGTAGCCACGACACCCATGTCTTAGGCTGATCCACAAAAAAATAGCAAAGGAAAGTCTCCAAACACTGATTTACCTCCTCAGTCTGGCCATCCGTTTGAGAATGGTAGACTGCTCATTTTCAATTGAGTACCCTGTAGCTTGAAAGTTCTTGCCAAAAATTACTGATAAAAATAGGATCCCAGTCATTGAGTATAGATGCCCCGCCCGAATGCCATGAAGCCAAACCACCTCTTTTGTAAAAATTTCTGCCAACACCTTAGCCATATAAGGATGCTTTAAAGGAATAACTTGGCTGGATTTGGACAAACGATCCACCACCACCACCAGAATAGCTGAGAATCCTTTCAACTTGGGAAGGCCCGTAATGAAATCCATTGAGATTTCTTCCCAAATGAGGTTGGGGACATTGAGAGGCTGTAATAGATAGAGAGCTAGTAAAACAGTTTGGTTTTTTCGAACACCCCAAAAATGTAGTAGATAGAGAGCTAGTAATAAAGAAATCAGAGAAGAAAAACATCTCTTCCTTGTGGCAAGAGTCATCCAAAACTACCCAATTTGATTGCCTACCTCTCATTTCCTCCCTTTTTCCCTTGTATTTGGCCTCTAACTTTATGTCAATTCTTCCCTTTTAATAATTGGTCATGAATATATATCAGTGTTTAACTGTAATGTTGTGTCTAGGATGAAGCCTTTTATTTAAAATGAGCAAATAGTATCAGTATTAATTACAAAGTATCAATCTCATAATGAGTAATAAAGACTAAATATTGCTATCTAATCATAAATAAGAGAATAATATTAAATTAACATAACCATTCACAATGCATTTCAATTCATGATTTTGGAAATAGGCATTCTGATTCGTGATTGATAATTTCACAACCATGTGTTTCACCATCATTATTATGATAGCATTTTAGTATTTAAATAGAATAATGTACCAAGAAGTGAGTTTAATTGGCAACATCTTATTTGATCATTTATTCGTTGTAAAATTTCCAGGTCTCATGTCGGGTAGATACCCCTGAAGACTGTGCTTGCTTAATAGGCAAGGAAAACAATCTTTTTTTTTTTTTTTGTAAATTTATATTTTATCTATGTGATATCTTTTAATTTTTATTCTTCTAGCAGAAGCAAGCATCAAACTCAAGCTTGGAACTGGAATTTTGATAGCAGTTCCTATTCCTGAGGAACACTCAACTTCTGGACAAATAATTGAATCTGCCATTCAGAAAGCCATTAAAGAAGCTAGGTAAATGTTTTTGTTCTCTCTCTTTCTCTATCCATTATGGCATAATATGTAAGTTGTACATTAAATGGGTTTCTATTGTTTTCATCATCCACTTGCAGGGAAAAGAATATAACAGGAAATGCTGAGACTCCTTTCTTGCTTGCTAGAGTAAATGAACTGACTGGAGGGGCTTCACTTGCTGCAAGTATCCACTTTTAAAGTTTTCCAACAATATATTGTCATAAAAACAATAATTAACAAAGTACTACCTTTGGTCCTCTATATATAAGAAACATAGGACTAAATCATCAAGAACAGGGAAAGTAGTTAAATTAGTTGTTTTTATTTCATACTAGCATAAATTAAGTTTTTCTTCCAAAAATGCCCTTAATATTAATTGGTTTAAGTGGTAGTTAGATATTGACACTACTCATAATCCAAGGAATACCAATGAGTTATATTGTTAATAGCTCGTTTAATGCATCCACTTTCATAGGGAATGAGTGAAATCTCATTAATAGACTTCACAATAAATTAAGGGTATAAAAGGAAACTAGTCATTAATACATTTAAAAGAGGTCATATGTTTCTTATAATTAGGACCAAAAAAAAAAACTACAATTTGTTTCTTATATAAAGGACATGAGGTAGTATGTTTTAATATAAATTTTAGTCTATTGTAACTAATATGATTTCAAATGTCATGTCCAAATTAAATATTTGATCTAGTGTTGAAGTGAATCTTAACAATAATTTAGACATTGCTCTTGTGAAGAATAATGCTCTTGTTGGAGCTAAAGTTGCTGTAGCCCTTGCTCAATTAAGAGAAAATTGTCAAAGGTGAGCTTATACCAGTTCAGCATGAGCTTGTATACGTATGACATTGATTCTTATCTCTGTTGCTGCAAATTTTACTTAACATAATCCTCAAAAGGTTTCTCCGGTGTCAAATGTTAACATCTCTGTGTCTTATATCTATGCAAGATAGATTTTCTTTAATGAGATAAATATGTAATATTGAAGAAATTTTTGCTATTACATCCCAAATTAACTTGCAGGAAGCATATAGTATGGAGTTTTTGTTTCGGGAAAAAGAAAGCAATTAGATAAATTATGAGAGAAACTAGTTCTTTAGTTCATGTACAATTTGCTGTCACATAAAATCTACAATGCACAGATACTCCAAAATCTGCTAACTTGAATTATGAGAAGCATGGATTGTAGGTCAGGAGTTCTAGTACCAACTTGAATTACGAGAAACTGAATATTGTTTCAGATTATCAAATTGTTCAAGGTTGATTACAATATTTACAGGTTAGGGAATTAATGCTAACCTAGGAATTGTGAACAACAAATTTGGATCAATTACAAGAATTGAGAGGATAACCAAATAAATCTGCTAACTGTATCTGTACATAAAAAATGGAAAATAAGGAAATAATACATGTGCTTCCTGGATTGTGTAGAAACAGGACAATAGATCATTTTCATCAACTAAGCTATTGTTATCGCAAGCATTGATGGGGTAGGCAAGGGGAAAGTTGCATAGTGGAGAAGGCACTGAAGTGAGAATGAGAAATTGTAGACAAGGGTGTTTGTGGATTGGTTTTGAAAAAAATTCCTACATATCTAATTTAATCAATTTTTATAATATTATCTTATAGGTTTGGTTCAAATGTAAATACAATCCAATTCAATATAAATCAGTTTGGATTGGATTGGTTATTCAATTATTGTTTTTTTATAGAAATTCAATTTCATCAAATATAAGTCTAAACTAATTCATCAAGATACAAATTTAAAATCTTTAATTTAATTCCAAATTAATTGATCGCTACTGTTTGGATCCTATTGTACCGAAGGTTTCTTTGTAAACAGGATTAAATCCCGTCGGTAGGAGATTATTAGGTGGTAAAGGGATATGCAGCAATTCAGGAGTTTCCTATTTTACTTTGGATTCTAGTTCTAGTAAAAGAGGCACATGCTCTTCTTACAAAATTGAAAGAATCTAGGTGTGAGCAATAAAATAAAAAGTGTGGGAAATTGCGAGAAACTGTAGAGTAATCTCTGAGAAAATCTATGCGAAACTTTACGTTCATATCTGGTAAAATACTCAATGAGTTCTCGCATCTAGAGTCTGGTGCACAGTTTGAAAAAGGTTGCAACAGCTAACTAACTCTAAAGAAGCTATTACTACTAGCTAACTTTGAACAACAGCTACAAAGGGTTTCAACAGAAGGTAGCAGCTTCTCTAGCTGAACTGGTAACTAGCTTACTCTGCTACACGAGTATGTTTAACATTCTCCCTGCTAACTTGGTGGATAAAATTGGTTGAACAGGCGGAGTTTATCTTGAAGATGACAGAACCTAGTCGTGGACAGTTCCTTAGTGAGAACATGACATGATTATAGATCCAACTGACTCAACAAGACTCTAATGGTTTACTCTTGTCGGTTTACACCCACCTTAGAAGGGAATATATGTGTGTGTCGATGCAACAACTAGGATTGATGGATTGAATCCACATATATTACATTGACATGGATGCATTTAATGAATTAAGGATGACTGCCTATAAATTTTATATGAAAATGAGATACTTTATCTAAGGAAATGGGGTCTCGGTTTGTGTGACTTGAGGGAAGATTTATGTTAAATTATTATGGATAATTATGATGTCAAAATTTAGTGAACTTGCATGACTTATTTTTGGATTGTAGTGGTAGACGAGTGCATGACATATTGATGTATATTAAAGAATATTCTGGTTGGAAAACATGATATGCTGTTTATTTCTTGGATTATATTCAACTTATTTTAGCTCTTATTCTGCTAAGTTTCCTAATTCTTATAAAATAAATATTACCGAATCATACTTCCTTTAACTTATTCTGCTCAAGAAAAGGAAAGGCACTACTACATAATGACCATGGTTTTGGGTTGTTTCGAACAATGCAGCATATTAATTGAATTATGTTTCTTGTAAATTCCTTATTACTTTTATGTTCCTTATAATGATTGGATGTCCTGATATGGGTTCCTATCTTATTATCTGTTGTGTATTTTTGTATAAATAAAGATCTTAGTTAGAAGTTGGAAGATGGCCTCCACAACCAGTCTGATCCAACTACAATTGGGGAGCAGGAACCTAGAAACTTGATCACTCTGCTAGTGATTCACTTCTTGACGTTTTGTGCTGTATTATCCCCCCGGTTTTCCTTGTGAAGTGGATTTTTTATTTGCTGTTGCTCGTTGTGCATTTCAAAATTGCAGAAGTGGTTAGTGAACTTGGCAAAACATATATGTTGTGAGAGGGATACTGCTGGACAGGAAAGATTTAAAGTTCTAATTCTATCTTTCCAAGCTACATTAGGGACGCATCTGTTGCTGTCATTGTTCATTTATAGTTAATTAGAGTTTTTTTTTTCTCTTTTTGGATGCTGGTTATTCAAAATGGTGAATTTGAAGATCTGACTTTGTTTTTCAATTTTTTTTTTCAATAAAGGAATAAACATATAATCCCTAGGGGTATTCAAATTCAAACATATAAAAAATAAAAATAGAAAACCGTTCAAAAAATTCGAAGATCAAACCAAATTGATTCTTTTTCCATTTGTATGGATGATTTTTCTTCTCAAACTAATTTGTTTGGTTCAGTTTGCGGTTGTTTTTGAAATTGAATTAATTTGTAACACTTATATTACTTTAGAATTTGTTTGGGATAGGTTTTAATTGAGTTTCAATTTTTTTTTAAATAGCAATCAGATTTTAGTTTTAGTTTTAAAAAAAATTAAACCAGTTTTAATATATGATTAGTTTCAAATAAACTCATTTTAAAATTTCATATTGATTTAAAATTAGTTTAAGAGTGTTTTGTTGTGTGGTAACGACAATGATGGTGGTGGTGATGTCAACAAGAACGACAATGATAGAGATATTAGTGGTGGTTGCAGCGGTGGCGGCGGAAGTGGTAGTGGTGACAGAGGTGGTATTGTTGTTGGTAGTGGTGGTGGTGATAATGAGTAGCAGTGACATTGATATGGAAGTGGTGGTGGTTATGTTAGTGGTGACAATAGTGGTAGTAACAGTGGTGTTGGTAGTGACACTACATGGTTGTAGTGATGTCAATAGTGATGGTGGTTATGGTAGTGACAGTAAGTGGTGGCAGTTGCAACAACATTTGTGGTGGTGGTGTCAATAAATGAGGTGGTATTAGTGATGATAGTGGTGGTGATGATGATAGTGGTAAAATGTTGTATTGGTGGTGGTGGCGGTGCCAGTGATGGTGATGATAATAGCGGTGATGACAACAAAACTACAAAATGTGTCATGGCCAAATGTGACAAATGTATGTTTTTAAAAATTAAAAAACAAATTTAGATAACTTTTTTTCTTGATTTTGAAAGTGAGTGTAAATTTTTTTAGAAAATGATTTAAAAGTCATTTTAGCTTCACTTTTGTCGACCATGTTTTGTTTTAAAAATTGCATACGGATTCTTAATGTTATCTGTTTTATGTTATATCACTTGAGTTTCAAAGTGTTGTAGTATTACGTATATAAAATTTATATAATGTATACCGCTTTTTTATTCAAATGATTTTTTTAATATATTGTTTGATTTAAAATGAATAAATATTTGATAGATTTTTATTGTAGAAGGTTTAACATATTGATATGTTTGGTAGATTTGGTTAACATTTTTCTAATGAAATTTAATTTAAAAGACAAAAAGAAAGTTATATAAATTTGAGTGAAATAATATTTTAATAAAAATCGCAAAATTGAACTAAACTGTAAAATATTGGTTTGATTTGGTTCGATTTAAATTTTATTTTAAATAAAAATTTAACCAAACTAAACCACATTTTTTTATGTTTTATTCTGGTGACTTTTTGATAAGAAATCAAACCAAATCAAGTGATAAACACTCTTAATAATCTCTATATAACAAATAATTAAGTGTTATTATTTTGTCATAAATCATAAAATTTAAATGTCATGTAAATATTGATCGAGACTATGAACATGCTTTAGGACAAGTGAAACACCTAATATATTTCACTTTACTTTACTTTTAATTTAATTTTTTTTTAAATAATGAAAATAACATGGGACACAATATATCATTAAGATAATTTCTAAAAGTGAAAATGATTCAACTTTCAAATGAAGTTAAAATGTATAAAAAATTTCAAATGAGAATTTTAAATATATATTCAAAAGAAAAAAAGTATTAAAAATGATTAAATGCTCTTATTTGTTAAATGTTTGTTAAAAAATGTGACAAATTTAATTATACAATATAGTTAATGTGATAAAAAAATTATTGATAGCAAAAAAGTCCCACAATAAAAAAATAAATATATCTACAATAGTAGTACAATATTTGTAAACAAATGTTTTAAATTACTCATTCCATTTTAAATACATGTTTAAATAATCCATAAAGAACGATCTATTTATAGTATACGATTTTTTTTATGTATTTAAAATTTCTTTAAACAACAGACATTTACACACCAAAAATCTCTTTTACCCAATAGGTTGGAAATATTTAAAAATCATGGGTTTTTCTTTCACTTCTAATTTCCAAAGATTTCAGAAAAATCCTTGAAAGAAAAATAATTATTTATATTTATAATTTATTATTCCATTGGTATGTTTTTATAAATTGAAGGGGAGCTAAGACCATCTTAATGATCTTTTAGTTATAACTAAAAGTTAGATTGAGTTTTTGAATTGTTAAAAAGTTAAATAAAGTTGTTTAATGGGAAGAAAAAAAAAAGAAAGGATAGGGATGTTGGGTTCAATAAGTGTTCCGGTGGGGTCGAAGAGAAGCAACTATTGATTAGCGTGGGAAATGGCGAGCTTAAGCCTGTGTCTTCCGTCGTCAAAGGATTTGAAGTTTGTATATTTAGAATTGTTCTATGAAATGCTTGAAATAGGTGTAAAGCCTAATGAGGTCACTTATATTGCGGTTTTATCAGCCTACAGTCACGTGGGTTTGACTGATGAAGCATGGAAACACTTCAATTCCATGCATTGTAACCATGGTATCAGTCTGGTTGATTTGCTTGGTCGATCTGGATTGCTTTTAGAAGCCATTGAATTTATTAACTCGATGCCTTTTGATGCTGATGCATTGGTGTGGCGTACATTTCTTGGTTCTTGTCGGGTTCATCGTAACACCAAGCTTGGGGAGCATGCTGCAAAAAAGTTTCTTGAGAGAGAACCTCATGATCCAGCAACCTATATATTATTGTCGAAAGATATATTATGAACTTGATGAATTGTCTTTAAAAATAAAGAACTTGGTTTATGTCCCAAATACAGATTTTGTTCTTCATGATGTGGAGGATGAACAGAAGGAACAGTATCTGTTCCAGCACAGTGAAAAAATTGCAGTGGCATTTGCTCTTATTAGTACCCCGAAACCAAAACCTATTAGAGCATTTAAGAATCTTCGGGTTTGTGGGGACTGCCATACGGCAATAAAGTATATATCAATAGTCACTGGAAGAGAGATTGTGGTGAGAGATGCAAACCGGTTTCATCATATCAAGGATGGGAAATGCTCTTGCAATGATTATTGGTAAATGATAATCCATATACATCCAATTCTTGGCCTCAGGAACTGTAAATTTTGAAGGGTTATTTAATACCTTGTCTTTTGCAAGAGTTATTCAAAACAAATGCTTCTCAACCACTAGCTAATTGGTAATGGTTGACAAGCATTTGTTTTGATTGATGAGCTAGGCTCGATGCTACCGTGTACGGTACACCATTTTCTTGTTTACGGTGGCTTATTCCACATATTGTGCTAAAATAGCAATCTAAATTGTACTATTGTCAAGCCTTGAGAGATGACAACAGACAAGGCGTGTTCAACAATCTCTGAGCAAACATTTCAATTTCAATTATAGTAGATTTTTCACTCATATTTATAAAAATAAAATAAAATCACATCTTCAGAGGAGATAAGGAAGTTCTAAAATCGGGAGAAAAAAATTAGAGCAATCTGGATAGGCCAATATCATTGGTATATGTAACTTCACGTAAGTTGGCTAATAAAGCATAAACGGAAAAATAGTGATGATCCGTAATTAGAAAATTCAATACAGACCAAGATTATCAATTTATGTAAGTTTACGAAGTTAGGAACAAGCACAGTAATAAAATTATGTTTTTACATTTATTATTTTAATTTAAACTATAATAAAAATAAAATAATATTTTGAGTTGAAATAAAACAATATAAAAAGTATTAATATGTGGGGTCAATTGTAGAACCACAATTATGTTAAGTGTTCACTTTTAAAATCTTAGCAATAGAGTACTTTTTTATGTAGAGTGTTTAAATTTATGTGACATAATAAAATTATGATAATTATGCATTGGAGTTGCTCTAAGTGAATTATTTGCATTTATGAAAATTAGAGATTTCAACAAGGCAAACAAAAGATATTTCATCTAGTTCTTTTATAAAATTAAATTAACTAATTCATCAAGATTAAAAAAATTAGTTATGTCATGAAAGTCAGGTAGACTTTTCCTATTTACCCCTACTAAAAACAACCACCCTAAAGAGTATCAAACCTAAAAGGTAAAATCAGCATTAGAACTCATTCGTAAATTAGAGTAACAACTAGACTTAAGTAATTTGGTATTCAAATGCACACCACCATGACACCTCACACGTGGAACCTATGGGACTCAATGACTTTTCCCGCCAAATACAACTACAAATATGAGAGTTCCTATCATGTATGGATCAAATCACTCATTCATTATTCTCTCATGCATTTTGACTTGATCGTTGTAGCCTATGCAGGTTCTACCACCAAATTCTCTTGTTGTGGACCATTGTGAACCACCGTACACATGGCCTAATCCTCTTCCTCATGTGCATCTTACAAGAAGTTAATTTCTCTTCTAAGAAATAAAGAGAAATACCAAAAAATTTACAATAACTCATACTATTCAACTAACTAAACTAAACTCTCTTGATTTACAACAATTTAATTTATTTAATAATATTAAATTTATCTTAATTTTGTCTTTCAAAAATACTCTTAATAATAAAGAAAGATACTTCTATTATTTTTAAGAAATATTTTTATTAGTTTTAATTCTTTTAATCTCTCATCATTAATGTATTTATTACTTTAGTTTTATTGACTATGCATGTAATTAGTCAAAGGTTCTTAAAATGCTTTTAATGCTTTTTATACAAGACAAAGTTAGGTTTCCAAAGATTAAAAAGTACTTTAATTGGGACTAAAACAAATATCTTTTAGGTGTAGAGAATAAAACCTTAAGAGTATCAGGTATAGGGATCAAACAAGTAATTAAACTTAAATCAATTAATCAAAACAATCTAGGACCGTATAAATGCACTTTTACCGCCATTGAAAAACATTGAAACCCTGCTATAAAAATGCAGAATATACAACATATACGAACTACTGTTCATAAAAATGATTTAACAACGTAGACTCAATCGTTGTTCCTTTTGCCGGGATCTCATAACAGCAAAAAGGATGACAATTAATGTCAATTGCCTCATTGCTTCATAAGTTTGTGTTTCTCCAAATTTGATTTAGCTATATACAACAATCTGACAGGTTAAACAGTTTCGAACAGAACTCTGCGCTCCAATAGTTCTGATAAAACACTCCTCATTTTGTCAACAGAAACAGGTTTCAATATAAGGCCATCCATACCAACCCTCATACAGTTATCTTTTGTTACCTTTTTGGTGTTTCCAGTAAGAGCAACTATTAGTGGTCTATCTTGATATTTCACAAACTTCTCATGTATACGGATTGCGAGTTCATAACCATCTAACCCTGCACAAACATCCATGAAGACCACTTCATGTTCCAGAGAAACAACACGCAGACATTCTTCACTTGAGCTTGCAGTGGTTACATCACATCCTAAATGCATAAGAAGTCCCTTTGTTACTGTCCTGCTAACCCTGCAGTACAAGTTTCACCATCAGTTATAAGTAATCAACCTAAGTTTGCTTTTATATGATATCCAAAAATTATAATGTTTTACTTGGTAAGTAAATGATATAGAAACATATCAGAACTGAAGGTACAAAAATAAAGCCTATGCGACCAACCCATTGTCATCCATGACAAGAACTTTGAGCCCAGCAAAGTTTGTAGATCCATGATTTCCCGGTACTTTAGGTACAAAAGGTAGCTTAAATTCATTTGGACGGTCTGGGATTCCAAGTTTTACAATAAAAGTGACTGTACATCCTTTACCAATACCTTCGCTTTCAACCCAAATATGCCCTTCCATAAGATTTACAAACCTGCTCACAATTTAAAAGAACAGTACATAATGAACATTAAAATCTCAAATAGTAATTCTATAAAGAACCCGATTCCAATTTTACAATATTCCAAGGAATAGCAAATAAATAACAATGCTTCATGTCCTAGTTTAAGGCGGTAAATAGTACCTCCTACAAATTGCCAGGCCAAGTCCACTTCCAGCAGGATTTCTTGTTGTTAATGATTGGTTTTGTGCAAACTTAGTGAATAACTTCGGGATATCTTGTGGATTAATTCCTGATCCTGAATCTTTTACCTATGATGTGTAAAAAATTAAACTCCATCATTGTAGTCAGATAACAGAGAACACAATACCCCGACGAAGAAGTTTGTTAACTTAGCTTGAAGAAACAAACCTGTACTCGCAAATAAAAGTGGTTATCACTGAGCACTGGAAGAAAGTCAGGAATTCTAGCATCTCTAAAGGATTCAGGCTTTGCAACGAAAGCAGAGATGGAAATGCAGCCCTCTTTTGAGAACTTCACAGCATTACCAACAACATTCAGAATAGTTTGCATGAGACGTTTTTCATCACCAATGGCATACATTGGCAAATCTGAGGCTATTTGTGAAGTGAGTGATAACT
>PYAF01003438.1:328727-368060 GCA_007407185.1 Glycine tomentella
GAGGTGGCCATTCTACATCCACTGAGGGACATGGCTTGGTTGTTTGCTTAGCAGATAAAGCCGCTAAGGACAAATGCTTTTGTAAAGATGTTACTTGACCCACAGGGTTGCCTGCCATAGATTGACTGGTTACATCAATAGAATTCTGGATAGAAGAGGCAGTGCCCTTTGGTTTGGGACCCCAATCTTCATCATCCCAAGAGCTGCTTTTAGTTGAAGCAGGTACAGAGCTGCTGCTTGTCCACATGGCTTCGGATTGATGGCCATTAACCATGGGAGATAGTTTTATCTCTGGCGTTCCAGAATCAGTCACAGCCACTCCTCGCTTCTCTTCTATTTTGCTGTACAGAACACAGTTAAAAAAAAAAAAAGAAGTTTGTCAGAGATCAAGGACAATGAGAAAGACAGAAAATAAATAAAAAAATAGAGGGGGTTAAGAATTATAAAAAAAATAAATTACTGGAGCATATCCTTGACAAAGAGCATATATTTGGCAAACTGTTGAACATTCAATTGTGGAGCAGTCAGCAGGGGCATAAGCAATGGAAGAAGATGCTCAGCTACAAATTCTACTCCATACTGAATGAGAAAAAAAAAAAAAAAAAAGACTTAGGTATGATTCCAAATACTATTTAGCAACAACTCCAAAGATCATAGCAGTTAATAGCATAAAAAAACTGTCATTCATGTCAGGTTCATCATTTGAAATTTACCTGCTTGAAAATAGAATTTGCAACCCCTAGGGTACACATAAGGGTTGGAGAGGAGCGATCAACAGCAGTACAGCGTTGAATAGTTTGTAAGATGTCCAAGACAGCATGTTTATCAAGTCGGCTAACCATGTCTCCAAGGCACAACAACGCATTGACTCTAACCTGTAAAACCAAATAGAAAAATACAGACAACAGGTTTGCATATAAGGTGCAACATTGTCAAACTCAAAGGTCCTACCTAAGATTGAAGAGGTAGAAAAGAAAAACATGATATTATAACATGAAAGGTAAAACCCTACCTATTATATAAAATTATATTCAAGAACACACACACAAAATAACACAAATAAGCCATAACAATAATAAAATTACAATCACATCTAGCATTTAAGTATGTTCTATGCATATTAGATACAAGTTTGTAAGCATTATGTACAAGGCTTTGCAACAAAACAAAAGGTTCACCCAAATTCCAATATTTCTATGAAACAATAATTAAATCTAACGAATTTCTTTAGATTGATTGTATCCATATGGGATAATAAAAAAAGGGGGAGGAGAGCCTAAAAAAACAAGATAACAAATAAAGTAGAAGTGCGGGGGGTCAAACTGGGTGTATATAATCGGATCACTATAGGACAACTCAAAGCCTTGTAAGAACACAAAAGGCTTCTAACCTATCAAAGATAAACCTTATAACAAAACAAAGGTTTCTAAAATAGTTAAGTTAATTGTTACAACTCTCAACATTAATGAGGAAAAAATGAGATTAAGTGGCAGAAACAAGGGAACCATAAAAGCATCACTCAGAGACCAGCATATCTCAAAATTTGAATACCCAAAAACAGATTAGCATGCTCAGAAACCAGAATGCAACAACAGAAGAAGGTTGTAGTCACAGAATCCAACCAAAAATAGCACACTCAGAAATCATTCATACAGAAACAGAGGCACCAGAAATCAGTCACCTCTCATCCCAGAATCCATCCAGTGCACAAGATCATATAGTTGAGCTTCAAAAACACAGTAGCAGCAAGGGTTCAAAGAAGTAGAAGCTACACCACTAACTGGCAAGGGTTTGAAGAATGAAGCTTAAACCTCACTCGATGTTAATAATGCAACAACAGTATTGCCAATGGAATGTTCACATGTTAAATGGAGGAAATATGTGGAATATGAAAATATGTGATATGAAACTTTGAAAAGAGCTGATAACTACCATTTGATTAACTAACAATAATAAGGATCTAATTATTCTGACTAAATTAGGTTTGGATGCTAAAAGGACACCACATATATGATGTCAACCTGAGGCATTGCAAATAAAGATAAAAGCTCAAACGAAACATACCGCCGCAACTGTTGTTTTAAGTGCTAATCCATGAACACGGGGCAAAACCACTTGTTTCACGAGCTGAAAGGAAGAACCCAAAAAAAAAATTAAGAAACATAATAGATATCTTAATTTAATACTCAAAATTTGAATTGAAGTTTCAAAAAAAAAGTGTCAAGGATTATGGGCTGAACAACATTAGGGCAGTATGATAATATAAGCCTCAAGGGGGAAATAAGGTGACAATTAATATAGTAGGATTATTCATTTTATTATTATTGGGCTCTGGCCTGGGCTTGTACTAGTAGGACTCACCTAAGTAGTAGCATATTAGGTGCATTAAGTTATTGTATTTGAACTTACTATCAATCTCATAATACATTGTTAGCCGTTATTCACTATTTTTCCTTTTCCTTGTCCAATCCATAAAGTTTCAAAGTCCCCATAAGTTGAAATAATAGTACTAACATGTGATATAGATTCAATGGCAAACATGTGATAGTTTAAAAGAACTCAAACCTACTCAATAATTAGAAAATAGTACTCACCTGGGCATCTAGTTGTTTGGCAAGGGATACAGATTTTTTCAGGACCTCTTCTTGCAAACGAGCATCAGTATCATCATAGGCCCGAACAATCATTGGAAGAACATGTGAAACTAAATGTTCTTGACTAGTCTAAGAGAATAGTAAATTCGAAATAAGTTGGAATAAACATAGTCACTAGATACAGAGATTTTCACTCATCAAAATAAAGAAACTGATATAAACTCTCAACTACCTTGTTTATTATAAACTCAGCATGCTTCACAAGCAGTAATAGTGTCTCACCAGCAGCAGAACTAAAGACAGGGACAAGTGCTGGAAGTGTTGATTGCTCAAAATCATTCTTGTCCTGAAAAATAAATTATTTTTTCCATTTTGGGTTAATGAATTTCTTTTTCATAAAAAAAAAACTTCAAATATCAGTCCATTGTGCCCTTATGTAAATCTGGTTTACTGATGATACACTACCCTCACTTATCACAAACCAAAAAAAGATCAACTGTTGCAACTTGCAACTAAATACTAACTCATTTCACCATAACAGATCAAATTGTTCATTTCCTAAACTATAGATCAAGATAAAGCAAAGAGAACAGACGGTTTGCATCCAAATAGAGCAAGGAGACACATGCAATGAGATATCTGATAAATGTTCAGCTAATAGGGCCAAAACAAAAAAGGCTTATATAAAAATAAAAGCTTTGCACAAAAGAGGGAGAGAAACAATCAAGCCTCACCCCACAAGGCGGGGTTAGCTATATGCATCAAACCACACCATTGGGCTCTATCAAAACCAAATTTGCAAAAGAAAAAGAAAGAAAAAAAAATCAGAGCAGTTTCATTATTAATAGCTTCTCTCAGTTTTCCTCTGCCTTTTTTAACCTGTCTCTGTTCCATTTGCCCGTTAGGATAAACAAATTAATCAAGGTCTTAACAAGTACTGTTGTATATGTTGTTTTCACTTTTCAAAATTGAAGGGAAAATAGGGTTAAACTGTTTTTATATAAAAGCTATAAGCTGTTTTCATAAGCTATACTGAAGAACTTATTAAAATAAGCTGAAAATATCATAAGTTATTTTGACATGCTCTTCCCAAACATGTACACAAGTGCTGTTTTATCTATATATATATTTATCTTTGCTGATCAAAAAAAAAATGTACACAAGTGCTTATATCATAAGTTATAAGTCCAAATAAGCTGTACATATGCTCTTCCAAACAAAGCCTTGATCCATTTTTCTTATTGGAGCTTCTCTTGGTCACGACCCAGCCACAACAGCGAAGTGTGCCACCATAAGCATTCAAGAGAAGCCAAGAGCTGCTCCACTACACTATGGCAGTTATAGCAATTAATACAACCGAGATTAACACGCTGAACCTTAAGACAAGCAATTTTAAGGAATTGGACCGTTTGTAATCACATGGTTAATATTTTCATTTGGTTTAGTATGCAAATTATGCATTAATATTAAAATATATTGATAGAGTAAGCAAAAAAAATTAGTACTATCAAATTAAATGACAAATGATGTATATTTTCAATATAATGGTGGATTTTGTGAAACATTCACCCTACGAAAGAATATTTCTTGGTGCAAGATTGATTTTGAATTACAATGTTGTCAACACCAGCACTAATTTAGGTATTCTATGGAAGTGAGGAAAAGAAAGATATATTAGTACCTGAGACTCTGCAATGGTTAGAACCATTGGTAGAATCATTGGCTGTATCACCACATTCCTAAGCTCTGCACAAAGTGGGGGAAGGACCTGTATGAATTTTATTTGTCCAAATTACATTCGTGACAATAGTGAAAAAACATACTCAAAATTCAAGAGAATTCAGCGTAAAGAAGTAATAACATTTAATCACATATTTGGGCAAACAGCATGGCAAGAGTTTAACACGTGCAATATAAATTCATAATCCATGAAAGATTGAGAGACCATATTGGCTGTTGAAGTTATAGAGCACAAGACAAAGTAATTGACAGAGCAAGAGTATCCTGGATTTTAAATGCTAGCGCAAGTATACAAATTATGTATGCTGGGAGAGAGACCTGACATAAAATTGACTAGCAGAAGTGAAAACACATAAATTTCATAGCCAAACAGCATAGAGCATACCTTGTACCGCAATACACGCGAATCAAAATCTTTCCACATATCTGACAATGCTTTTAAGAACTCTGACTTCTGCATGTTATCTCTTTCCTGAAGGAAAGGAGGACACATCATCAAGAACTTCAACTCTAAAATTTTGCATGTTATACATTTTGTAATGCTAAAAGGCTAAACTAAAAAAATCTTACAAGCATGTGGTCAAGGAAGCGTAGAGCACGCAACCTAGTGTCATGCCTAAAAAATGGTGAGCCTGCAAAAATGAGAAGCATATATCCTGTCAAGATTTTGACCATCTAGAAGCTCCAACAACCAGCAGAGACACTATATTAATTGCAATGTTCAATGGTAACTGGTTGATTATGAGTTAATCCTGAAGAATTACACATGCAATCCTAATCAAAAACACTTCATGGGTTAATGATTGTCATGTTAGTTTTACATAAAGTTAAAATAAAACACCATTTTGAGTCACCCTTGTAGCATGAGATATTAAGAGATCTTAAACTTAATAAGTTTATAAATTGGAGTTTTGATCTCCTACAAATTGTCACGACCCTTTTCATTTTTGACAAAAATGCTGTAGCTGCAATTGTTAGGCAAGTCTGTGGTTTATCAAAAGATCTTGATTGTTATTTAAGGAGGTTTGCAACCACTTTCCATTAATCAAATTGTGTTTACCAAATTTCTTGATACACAACAAGAGTAGATAAACACTTCTATTGACATTTGACATTATAGAGTTTAGGTCAAAAGGTGAAAAAGGAGAAAGGAGGCTCTCAATAATATTCTGCAATAGATATTAGTCTGATGCCATAGTTATCAATCCCTAATAGTGGAACAAAATGACCAGCCCCAAAAATGCTGTCTGAGAAACAGAACCAGAGACCAAGAATCATACAATGGAACTTTCTCCCTTTCCCAGGTATTCGAGAGACCTGGTTCCCTCCCTAAATTCCTATTCCAATTCTGAAATCTGCTCACTATTTATACTGTCCTTTTCACCAAACCTTAAACACAAACTTTGTTCTTTCTTGCAATTCATCTTCTAATAGCTTTTGGAATTCTCTTACCATGCTGCCAAAAATCCCATTGGTCTGCTGATTAAAGATTTTTAATACCAAGCCCCCACCCCCATTGTATGCAAGACCAAGATACACTTTCACATGTAACTATTTTGGAAGATCAGCAACTCCCATATGCTCAACCTTGTCTAAGAAACCCCCATTTGTTTAGTAATTGATTCTTCTTATCAATTCTTTGGGCATAACCTATCGTCTTGGGTGTAACTTTAAGTTAGACCTAAAGACTCCTCAAAGATACTCTGGTTCTGTATGATGCAGGGGTCCTGCGTAGCTGCAACAAGCTCAATCATGGTAGTTGAATTGGGATTAAAATTGTGAATCGTAAGGCCCAATTTCTAAATCACAAATCATAATATTAAAGCAAATAACTATAAAAGTAACTCTAAGATCATGAGATGCACGAGTTCTGTTAAAATTTTCTACAATTAATATTAAAATTTAAAATAACTATTCTGCTATTAAATTTATTATATATTAATTATTTGAATTTGAAAAACTATAACAGTTTTACTATTTTATAATAGATTTTACGATAAAAAGATATTAAGAAGTAATTAAGATAAACAATTATCACATCAATTATTATTTTTTATATGATACTAGACAATACTTAAATATCACACCAATAATAAAGGTTAAAACTGATTGTCCGATGTTGAAAGTCGAAACACGGTCTATGACTTGCAACTAAAAGACAAAAGTTGCTAAAGTAAAAAAAAAAAAAAAATACAATACGTTGTCGTTTAGGGTTAGGCCCATTAGGGCTGTGCTTTTCTCTGAACAGCTAGATGCAAGGGCAGCCTTGAGCAGAACAGAAGTTAGGATAGCAGTGCACCATGACTTGCCCACTCCGGCAGCTGTTTTCTTTGATTTTTGCGGGGGAAAGTGCCACTTCAGCAAGGCATGATGGCCCCTTGGAGGAGCGGCAGGGTGCCGCAACTCCTTCTTAGGCCTAATGGAATAAACAGATCCTACACAATAATCATGCAATTCTTCTCTAGATTATGATTCAGGTCGGATTCATCGTTCATGCAATTCAAGCACTGGAACGATTTGCTCACTGATTCGTATTACGAGCTGCTCAAATCGTATTGTATCACAGATCATGTGATAGTGATAACTATGGCTCAAATTGCTCCCTGTAATCTTCATCTGATGTGGTTTGCTTTAACCCCAAGAGTGAGCCAACCTGATCTACAGAAATTTTCTAGACAAATATCCTGATGGCAGTGAAATGTGGAATGGCCACCAGATACTACAGCAGAGTCAAAACAGGAGACCACTGGGGGGATTAAGTCACTAACAATGGTTTTGATACCATGCTGATGTTATAGGATTATGGTTTGGGTGGGAAAATAGGAAAATAAAGGAGGCTCACAATAATATTCTGAATGAATGATATTATTAGATTGATATTTGATGTGATATGATACAAAGTTACAACTATTTATACTAGTTTACTACTAGCAGCACTAGCCTAGATCAATTAAACTACTAACGGGGCTAATGTTCTAACTTCTAAGTTCAAATTATAATGTTCGAACGTCTAAAAGTTCAAGCACCTCCTAAGAATTGCCAGTCAAAGTACTCAAAAGTCATCTGAAATGTAGAATGATTAATTGGTGTCACATCTGACATGATCAATACCTTCCTCTTCAGATCTGACACCAAAAATTTTAATTAATGAACACCTATTAAAATTTCATTTACAAGGAACTCCCCAAGAAAACTATTTAACTGTTTTGATGTCACGCCTTTTTTTCATTTAAGAAATGTGCTGATTCTCCAGGCTATCTTTACCTGTAAAATCCATTGCTGATGGCCTGGAAGACTCGTTTGGAGAAAGCATCCTTTGCAAGTCAGGAACCAGTTCTGATGGGATAGATGAGAATGCGCCACTGGATAAGTAAGTCAAGGTATTCATGTACTGCATAAGTACAAAACCAAAATTTCTTATTACCTTCAAATGAATAAAATAAAATAGCCTACATTATTGTTGTTAAGTAATGAAACTAATCACTTTTCCCTCTTTCTGTTGAAATACATAAAAAGTATATGCAATAAATGAAAGAGAACAATTTTTTCATGGTTACATACAATTACATGGCTGGCATCTAGTGAAATTTATTCAATCATTAACAAAAACATATTCTCTCTTTTAGAGACAAGACACATGCAACCATCACTGAATCTCCAATCAGAAAATTTGAAAAGAACATTGATAACTTTAAAATCAATGCAACTTAATTTCAGTATTGCTAGCATTGACTTTGATTATTGAGCTGAAGTAGTATGTTAGTACTTTACATATTGAAAATGACACCTAGAACACTAATATCAAGCTCATTTATTTCAGATACCACAATGTAAAAAAGGATTTGTATGTACCATCTTCACATTGTTGTGGCAGTCAAACAAAGGCTTGCGGGCAATTAAATGGTATGCAAGACATCCAAAACTGAAAATATCAGATGAGCACCCAGCCGAAGACATAGTGCTCCTCACCAGCTCAGGAGCAGTGTAATTAAGTGATGGCTGAAGTGGCATAATAGAGTCCTCAACATCATATTCCTGCACAGCAATAAAAGTGAAATAAGATACAGGTCATTCAAGCAAAACTTACTATGCTCCTGAGGATGAGAATAAGATACAGAGATAAAATAGTATAATTTTTCATTTAGGAATGATAACTTTATTTGGCCTTTCTTGTAAATCATAGTTTAGATCCAGATATTACAAACATAATCAAGGAAATCATATGTCACAAGGAAAAACTATAGACAATCATGTACCAGGAAGAATAACCGCACAGGTATGATTACAAAATGTAGAGACGTCTGCTGGCAGAAGTATATAAGGTTGCTAGAAGCAGAAATTTGTGTCTAAGAATAATCAAAGGAAGAAAATATTGAGATCCTGATGAAGAAGAAACATATAACATATACAAAAGAATTGCATGATACAAGATTATATGATTGGTAATATAACACTGAATTGATCAAATAGATATACCAAAATTTAGAGATGAGCTAACATTAAAAAAGAAAATATGCATCATATGCAACAGTAAATCAATGACAAGTTGACAACATTACAGTATTTAACATGTCAAAGATGTCAAGTAAACAAATTTAATGTAGTAACTCTTAGTCTTATCAATTTTTCCACTCACAGCATAATGGAAGGGTTGCAGATTAGATGAGTCACCAGAGGTCTGAGTAGCAGAAACTGCAAAACCAAATCCAGCAAGTTTCCAAGCTCCACTCAAGGTGATCAGAATGTTCTGCAAAGTATAAACTTGTATTCAATGAACCAATCTTAAATTTCACAATGGTGAAACAGAAAAGGACGAGTATGAAAGGTTAACTGTCAACCCAAAAAGTAATTTATATCAACTGTGATTGGTGCAAAATGAAACTTCAGCAAGAATTTCAAAGAGCCAAAAATATTTTTACAGTTAAACGAAACTATGAAAGTAACATTCAGAAATACATAGATGCCACTAACTGGCATAAGGCTTTGAAAAACAGTCCACAACCACGATGTCAGACACGTCAAGGTTTTTGCAACCACAACACAACCACAATTGTGGCTGCATCGACCACATTTGTCCACAATATTAAGAAACATGATGAAACCACAGCCACAATTTAAAACCTTGCACTGATATTATTTATTTGTCAGAATTTCTTTTATTAAAAAAAGTGTCATAGTAAAAAGAAGGCTTAATTGCAGTTTTTGCCCCCAAAGTTTTATAATGTTGCAAATTTTGCCCTCATCTAGAAAAACCACCACAATTAATGAAAAAGTCATTGCTAATTGTCATAATTGTGCAAGTTTAAAGGAAAAACTGCCACAAAATATCTTAATTGTGGCGAATTCTCTGCATGGGAGCATAATACACAATATTTTGTAAATTGGGAGGCAAAATTCGCAAGATTGTAAAACATTCAGGGCAAAAAATTGCAATTAAGCCTAGAAAGAATTAAGGGGCAAAATAATTAAGTCAAAGCAAGATTTTGGCCGCATCAACTCTTTTTCGGTATATCCAGGACCACATTTCCCACAATATAAAAAAACTACAACCGTTGGGCAATTTAAAACCTTGATTCGAAGTAATGCGAATGATTATCACCTCAGGTGATATAGCTCGATGAAGAAGATGAGCATGGTTGTGGAGAAAGTCGAGGGATTCTGCTATTTGAAGTAAACCATGCTTCACCTCCAAAATTCCCATTTCCTGCAAAGCAAAGGCTCTTTCATCAGCAACCTAATCAATTTATTTGACTAACAAATTTCAATTGCAAGGACTTAATTGACATTTTCCTAAATTCAGGGACTAATGTGACATCACTTTTTTTTTTTGGTTAGCAAGAGGGATCGAACCCACGACCTTTTCCTTCTCCCTTAAACACCCAACCCCTGCCTTATATCTCCACTGTGACAGCACTTGACAAATTGAAGGACTAAAACGGAGGTTTACTCTGAAAAGAATTAGCAGATCGAGTGGAACTAGTAGATCACGAAAGGAATTGTGACTGATATAATAGGGAATTGAAAAAAATAGGGTACCATTCCCCTGAGATCTTTAGGAAGATTAGGAATATTGTCGACAATGCCAAGAGTATTGGCAGCGGAAGCAAACAAGGGTTCGGTGACCATAGCCATTGCATTCTTGCTCTCGTCGAGGGCCTGGACGATGTGAACGACGCCGGGATGTCTGAGGCGGACGAGCTTGGCGGCATCCGTCCGAATCAAATCTAGAAAGGAATCCTCGGCGGCCTTGGTGAGGCCCGCGCGCATTCGGGCCTCGGAAAGAGAGCGCTTGTCCAACACCCACACACACACCACCGGATACTGGTGCTGCCGCATGGGATCACGGGCCCGGCCCGAATAGAGCCTCCAGGCGAGCCCGGGCCCCGCGGAGCCGATCTGGTCGAGCAGCTCGTAGTCCTGAAGTGCCTTGGGGCCCGTAACCTCCTGCACCGTCGTCTGCACTGTCTTCTCGATCACCGCCGCGGTCTTCGCCAATGCTTGGGTTAGGGTTTTCATATTCAGCGACATGTTTTTAACACCAGGGCAGGGCACAGCTCCCTCCGATTGAATTGAGATTTTGAAGATGGATTTCAGATTCAGACTGTGCCCCGATCACGTCAGGCCAATTTCCTCTCTTTCTCTCTTTATATTTCTCCGGTCTTACAAGTCATCTTCTCTACCCCTCATCTCATCTAGCTTCGCCCGTTTGTTTTTAGTCAATTTTGTCCTCCCTTCCTTCTCTCTCAAAATATATTATATTATTTATATATCTCCTACAAAATTCTCCAATTAACCCTTCAATGCTTTATTACAAATAAATACTATTAACTAAAATAAATAAATAAAATTAAAATCTTAAAAAATGTTTAGCCCTTACGAATAAAAACACTAAAAAAATAGACTTTCAATTTATTCTTAAACATGATGATGTTATGTCTCCATTACAATTTGCTAAATATTCTAAGATTTACATAAAATATTGAGACGCATAAAAGTTAAAAGATGTAAATAGAAGTTTATTAATGAACTTGGTGAGGAGGAGGAAACTTTGAATATAGTGGTGGAAACAAGTGAGTAATTGGGGTCAAGAAGGCCTAAGGCTTAAGCCATATGTAAGAACCTCTAAATGAAGATTAACAGTTGAATTGTTAATGATCTTTAATCTTTATATGTTAATATAAAAAGGTAAATTATGATGAATATTAATGATTTTTATGGATTCAATGGAGGTTATTAGGAAATATAGACATTTTTCTTCCTATGACATGGTGAGTCAACTACTCCTATACAATGTTTGGACCATTCATTATCACATCCATTAGTAGTCTTGGTGTGTTGTCCATAATAGCTTATGACATGTGTCACCATGGAATGATGATGAGGATTATCATGTTGATTATTAAGTTATGTTAAGAGACACTATAACTTCTATATCACTCCATGTAAATAAGATTATCTCATCAGGTAAACGTCAAGTATTGTATCATGTAGAGTATGTGAAGTTCCATTCAAACATTAGAAAGACATTCATTGTCATCATTGTATTTCGTATATGTTGGTGTGTTACCTATTATGTTTTCTTGTAGTACATGAGTATGAATTGTCACCTTACCATCCATCGTGTTCGGGTAAGTGTGTTATCTATATAAGGGTATTAATGTTTTTTCCTCCTCATAAATGTCTTTAATAGTGTGTAATATAATTTTCAATTTTCAACCTCTCGGATGTTTGAGGAGCAGTCCTCGACCTCCTAAACGTTTAAAGGGTGAGATACTTACTAAAAAGATATTCTGACGCTCAAGTTAAAAGACAAACTCAATAATAACTAACCTAATAAATGATGGTAAACAACTAGTTTATCTTGACAATCTAATCCTTATATATATATATATATATATATATATATATATATATATATATATCTTAGCAGGTCATTGAAACTCTTTGTCGCGTAAATGTTGAATTCTTTTATAGTTAGACAGAAATAAGCACAACAACATCAAGACCAAACAATGAAAGCACAATAACCTTAAATATCGTATCTAATACAAAAGATGAGATAATATAGTCTTTAAATATTTATTTTTTTAAGGTTTAAATATTGAAAATTGAAAACATAAAAAACACTTATGTTAACTTTCAAATGCAATTTTCAAAACAAACACATGTTTGACAAAATGGAATTGAAGTGATTTTTTAAATCAATTTTACTTTTATTTTCAAAATCAAGAAAAAATGTTTTGTAAATTTAATTTTTTGTTTTATAAAACACACTTTCACCACCACCACCACCACCACCACCACTGTGTTTTTGCCGTCACCCCCACTCCACCACCACAATCGTCGTCGTCATTACCATCATTCGGTCATTCCACTCCCACTACTACCGTCGACATCGTCACCATTCGACCACCGCCACCTACAAGGTGCAATGTATCTTGGTTCAAATTGAACCAAACATAAACATTATGTGGTTTGAATTGGTTTAGTTTAAAGATAATATTGAATCAGAAACAAACTAAATCAATCTTTCACGATTTGATTTATATCAATTTTTGCAGTTTTTAATATTTTAATTTTATCTATATGATTTTTAAAAAATTATTTAACTAACACAAAACATTGACACTAACATTACTAAACATTCAAAATCTTGTTTAGACATTATAGCCAAACAATACCTAAGAGGTTCATATATATTTTTGTTTGTTTTGACTTTTTGTATATTAATTATATGAAGTAAAAATTATAAACTAATACTCTGGTCAAACTCACAAGTATAAATAAGCTCAAATTACACTTATAATGAATTATAATTCCATCATATATATATAATAAATATAATTATTATAATATAAATGCTTAAATATTTTTTTAGTCATTGTAATTTAGTGTTTTTTTGTTTTTAGTCTCTTGCACATTATGTTTGTTTTATTTTTAGTCCTTTTAATACTTTAGATAACATTTTTTTTACTTTTCGAAGTGCTATCTAAAATGTTTTATGGATTAAAAATATAAAAAAAATTATAAAGACTAAAAAAATATATTTAAACATATAAATAAACATTTGCGATTTAATTTAGTTACGTGAACTCCAACGTTAATCAGAACCAAAATGATTAGTTTGTTCAAAATCAATCCAAACAAATCCAAGAAATTTTGGTTTGCTTTGGTTTTTGATTTTTAAAACAATTTTTTATTTTGTTTTGGATCAATTTATATTTGAACACCCTACATCATCACCTCAACACACATTTTCACCACTATTATTAATTGAATGAATGTCATTATTGTCACAAACATTATTCAATAGTGAAATAAAATAGTTAACTCATTTTATATTTCTTTAATTTTCAACAACTTTTTAATAATTCAAAAAACAAAAATAAATTGAAACTAAAAACTGATAAAAAAAAATCACCTCGAATGGGAGGGAGCTCAGGTTTCACGCTTGATAATTGATAAAAAAGAAAAAAAATAGGAAAAGATCACTGTTGTTCATGAAAATGTAAAATAATGACAATTAAACTTTTTGAAAATTCTGACTTAATATTAAGTTAGTCTCTAAATATATAAAAAATAAAACAATTATATCCTTTCGTATAACTTTAGTGTCAAATTGGTTCCTTGACTATAAAATAACTTAACATCTAATTGGTAAAAAAAAAAAAAACTTAATAGGATATAACTGTCGGACACTTCATACACGTTGAAAACGTTCAAATATTTTTCACTTTCATGAACGAAAGAGGTCATTTACTAAAAAGAAAAAATATCGGGGTCTGTCTGGTTGAAGTGGGGAAGAGACGCATGAGGCACGACATATTATTGTCCATGTGTCATGGACTCATGGAAGAAACGTTTCTGCAAGTAACAGCTCTTGTTCGCTACTCCATTTGCCGCCTCTGGAACTCCGAACGTTGAACATGGGCGCCGCCAAAGAAGAATTTCTCAGAGACTTTGGTGAACACTACGGCTATCCTAACGGCCCCAAGTCCGTTGATCAAATTCGAGCTTCTGAATTCAAGAGATTACAATTACAAGGTCATACATACATCAACTCATTTCCGGATATTGTTTCTTGTTTCCGTTTCCGATTTCTTATTTCCATAACGCTTTTCACAGATCTTGTATACTTGGATCATGCTGGGGCAACTCTATACTCTGACCTGCAAATGGAATCAGTTTTCAATGATCTCACTACTAACCTATACGCAAATCCTCGTATCCTGCCTAATCTAATACGATTGATTCACATCACACTTCAATATTCTTATTACTGACTTTATGAACTGAAATTCCTTAATCTCGATACTAGATAGCCAAAGTGACTCCAGTTCTGCAACTCTTGACATTGTCAAGAACGCCCGCCAGCAGGTACTAAAGTTCTATTGCTATTGCTGTTTCTTGTTTGTACCTTTTGATATATTTTCTGTAAATTTCTACATCTGCACAGATTTTTGAACTATCACATTCACTCATGCAGGTCCTTGACTACTGCAATGCATCTCCCAAAGAATACAAATGTATATTTACTTCTGGGGCAACAGCAGCGCTGAAGCTGGTAGGAGAGGCTTTTCCATGGAGTTGTAACAGTAGTTTTATGTATACAATGGAGAATCATAATAGCGTTCTCGGAATAAGAGAGTATCCTATTCCTACCTGATAAAAAATAAATGGTAAACTTTTCAATTTCATAATAATTGCTTTTGGCTCACTTCAGGAGAGTGAAGGGTAATAGTGCTCTACAACGTGGGGGTAGAAGACATAATGAAATTCTAGTGTTCACTTTTGGGTCACAGAGCTGTTGTAAAGAAAAGAAATGGATATACTGTGATAGTTACTGTTCAATATATCGCTGTTCAGATGATACAATGCCTTTAAGTTTAGTAAAATGGGACGAATCTTGACATGAGGAATGCTAGCAATCCATTCTCTAACACATTTTATCATTGGCTGAAATTTATTGAAAATCATAAAATTTTGTGAGTCCCACTGATTTTGTAGTTTTCAATCAATAAATTTTAACTAATAGTAGAGTGTGCTGCTAGCACTCCTCATCTTGGCATTGGATATCTAGAAGTCATTAAGATATTTCTTTTGGCATTGATGTGACTCTAATTCGATACTTATCAAACCATTTTTCTGTTCAACGGGATTTGAGGTCTCAAATATTTTTATATTATTTTTTTTAGTGATTTTATTTTACTTTCTTGAGTTTGGATTCAGAGAATGCCTTATCTCTTCTGACACTGTTGTTGAATATAATATTTTCTTGCAATAACACTGCTTTAGTAAAATGTTCCTGTCACATTCTGATAAATATAGATGTGTTATTAATTTTTTCCATTATGATTGCTATGCTACACGGGATTTGAGGGTGAGCCCTGACACAGTGGTAAAGTTCTATCTTGGTGACTTGTTAGTGATGAGTTCGAATCCGAAAACAGCCCCTTTGCATATGCAAGGGTAAGGCTGTGTACAATATCCATCCTCTTTATCTTCGCATAGTGAGGAGCCTCTAGGTAATGGGGTACGTAATTTTTAGATTGCTCCGCTACACGAGATGATGAATGACACCATTCTGTGTACCTCCTTAACTAGTATAGATATGCTCTTGGTCAAGGAGCAGCAGCCATTGCAGTAGATATTGAAGGAGATATACATCCTGAAATATCAATTACTACAAAGATATCACCACACCAGGTTCAGAGGAGAAAAGTAGCTGGATCACTGAAAGGAGAGCCAACTGGTAAATCTTAAGCTCATGGATATGTTTCTGTGCCTTAGATTACTTATCTTATATCTGTTTGTTCAATGCAGGTGATGTGTATAATTTGTTTGCCTTTCCATCAGAGTGCAATTTCTCAGGGTTGAGATTTGGCCTGGACTTAGTGAAGATTATTAAGGAAGACTCAAGCAAGATCTTGGGAATTTCTTCAGTTTGCAAGTAATATACATCATTCTATTTTTTATTGACTCCTTGTATATGACGTTGTATCTTTTATCCAAATAACATGAAAAAATGACTTGAGTTATGCATATTTAACTATTTTACAGTGCAGACCCTATCACAGCTTGTCAAATTGATTATGCATGCAATTTATTTTTTGCTTGTATGTCCTCATTCAAAATATTCTGTATGTTTTTTTAAAGGATAAATATTCTGTATGTTGAAAAGAATATATGATAGATAGTAATTAAATAAGCTACAACCATTCAAATGTGAACCCATGTAATGCAAGATTTGTTATACACTTCTGTATATGCTAAATTCCTAAATACTAGAGGTGCAGTGTAACTTTAGGATTTGTTTTGTGCATGTGTATGTTTATATTTTCAGATGATACATTCCTGAACACTTCTGTGTTATAAAATAATCACGACTTCTGGGTTCTTTTTTTTTTTTTTTTTTTTAGAATATGAGGATGGATCAATGAGAATTGTCCTGTTCACAAAAACTTAAATTTTAGTACTTTGTATTGTTTTTGATAAGAGAATTATATATTTAGAGAAAGTAGAGATACAAAGGCAAGATGATAAGAATTCCTCAAAAACTATGAAGAATGAAAGGGAAAAAAAGAAACATGTAACACAACATGCCAATCTCTTTGTTGATCTGCCAAAGACACCACTTTAAAAGACCATTAGTAGAATGGCATTAGTACTTTGTATATTTTTTTACATGCTTTTTCTTTCACTTTGTTAGTTTGTTTTACTCATCCTTCCCAATATAATGGAGATCCCAATGACAATAGAAGACTCTTAGAATATGGATTTGGGCCTAACTCAATCTCAAAAGCTAGATTATAGGGTGAGGGTTGCCCTTCACTTATATACCCTATCTCTATCCAATCCCAAAAAGAAACATGTAACTCAACATGCCAATCTCTTTGTTGATCTGCCAAAGACACCACTTTAAAAGACCATTAGTAGAACGGCATTAATAGTTTGTATATTTTTTTACATGCTTTTTCTTTCACTTTGTTAGTTTGTTTTCCAAATGACAATAGAAGACTCTTAGAATGTGGGTTTGGGCCTAATTCAATCCCAAAAGCTAGATCATAGGGTGAGAGTTGCCCTTCATTTATATACTCTATCTCTATCCAATGTGGGACTTGGGTTTTTTCCACTACACCCCTTCACAACCAACAACATTTTTGGGTTTGGTGCATGGATAACATGGTGGGTTACTCTTTGAATGGATCTACGACAAGTTCTAATACCATCTTAGAATGTGAGTTTGGACTTAACTCAACTCCTAATACTAGCTCATAGGGTGAGTGTTGCCCTCCACTTATATACTCTATCGTGGTACTATCTCTAGCCAATGTGGGACTTGGCCTAATAAAGACTAACGAATTATTATGTTTTTTTCTAAGTCACTCTGAGAGAGCTTTATTTGTCTTTGGAAATTGTTTGAAGCATTGATGATTGTATATTTACTTATCTGATTACTTTTCTCCCCTTAAGAAATAGACAATGCATTGTTTTTTCTTAGACACTCTCTCTTTCTCTTTGTATGTTTGTGATGATTGTCTATATCTATATGGAGGGAGAGAGAGAGACACAGAGAGAGAAAGAGCACTTTATTTGTTTCATGAAATTCTTTGAAGCATCAATGATTGTAGATTTGCTTAACTGTTTTTTTCCTCATAAGAAGTGGACAATGGATGGTCTTAATTGATGCTGCAAAGGGATGTGCTACCATGCCACCTGATTTGTCTAAGTATCCTGCAGATTTTGTTGCTATCTCATTTTACAAGGTATAAGTGTATATATTTTAATTTTGTTTTGATCAAGGACTACTTTGAAAATTGATGTTTTTTCTTCTGCATTTCTATTAGCTGTTTGGCTATCCAACTGGGCTTGGAGCTCTCATTGTTCGAAATGGTAAGCTAATGGTTGTGAACAACAAATATATTCTAATTTTATGCGGTGTTCATGATGTGATAATATTCTGAACTCTGCCCAGAACTATATTGGATTCTTTTGTTTATTCATCAATCAATCTTGATGACATTAAGTACAAGACAGTCATCTATGTTGGTATTATATATCTCAGGATGAAAATGTTTGAGTAATCCATTGTATGCTATACCTGTTGTGAATTCTGTTGATACATAGTGTGTTGTCTCAGTTTAGTATGGAACCCATGTCTTATATGGATGGTAATTTGGCTCTGCAAAAGTTTGTCTGTTGTTGATTATCTTCTTTATTCTTACATTGCAGATGCTGCCAAGTTACTGAAGAAGACTTATTTTAGTGGAGGTTTGTGGCTTAGCATTTACTTACCTCATCGTGGTTTATACTTAGTTATTTGATTGGTTGGACCCCATCACAGGAACGGTTAGTGCATCGATTGCTGATATTGATTTCATTAAAAGAAGGGAAGGTATTGAGGAACTGTTTGAGGATGGGACTGTTTCATTTTTGAGCATAGTATCTATCCGCCATGGCTTCAAAATCCTGAATTCTTTAACTGTATCAGCAATATCAAGGTATGCAGATTTGGATAACTATATAAAATATCCAGTTTTCTACATTAAGTTACTATAATAATATCATTTACCCTTTGAGGTTTTTGATAGATGTTTATTTTGGTCTTGTTGATCGTATGGCTGATTTAACTTGCTGCTTATGCTTTTCAACATCTAATCAAGGAAAAAAAATATTGACAAATTCACAGTAAAACAGAATAAATCAGAGTTATTCTAAGCATGTGATAGCTCTTGTAGCAGCATCACATTGCAGATGGAGCTGTTGTATTGCAATTTTGTGTAACATACCCAAAATTGTGTCAATTTGCCGCTGTTGCAGCTGCAGTTGATAACTGGACATCGATGCCATTTCATTGTAGTTTATGAGGAAATTTATGCATTTTTGCATGGGTTCTTTGAAGATAAAATGCACAGCTAGTTTGTAATATACTTGTACCTTGTACTCAGGTCATTTTCACAACACAACAATATAATGCCAATAAAAGATTTAGATTAAATGTTCATTATTGATGACCAAAGGTATATATATATATATATATATATATATATATATATATATACCTTTGGTCATCAATAATGAACATTTAATATATATATTGATCCTGCATTTATCAAATTGGTCCTTCAATGATAAATTAAAGTCATCAGTTTTGTTCTTTTAGGTACCAATTTGGTGTTACTTTAAGAACCAATTGATACCATAAATGGACATTTAAGGATGGATTTGATGTATTTACAAATGGAGGACCAACCAGTGGACACATATATCTTTGGAGGACCAAAATGGACATATATTCAAATATGTAGCTGTTCTTTATAATGAGTTATTTGAAGCTGTTTTTAGCAATACTGTACAATGCATCTGATATCACTGAAACTACGGAGGCATAATGTAGCAGAAAACCAAAAAAAGAAGAGACTCTAAAAGATTATCTTATCCAAATTAATTGCAATATCAAAAACACTGATGCAGAAAAAATGGTAAATTCTATGATGTCAATGTTTGGACCATAGTTAATCACAAGTTGGTTAAAAATTCTACTTCTGATACTGCACAGAAAAAAATGTGAAAGAAAATATTTTCAAGATTCAAAAGCAGGTGATCACGATTTTTGACATTTGGAGACATAATATATAGATGTTAGCATATAGTATTTATGATTCGTAAGGTGAACACTGTTTGATGTCTCAAGTTCCATATACCAACAAAAAAGTGTTATACCTTAAATATATGATAACAAAGGGGACTATTTTTTTTTGCTGCATCCATGTGTTTTACATCAGACACATGTTTACTATTGTAAATAACAATCCACCCACAAGTTTAACCCATTAGTTGAAAGCCAATGAACGAAATAACCCATTGATGCAGAGTGGGGATTGTTGATATTACTGGTGTAGGTAAGGAAGGAGAAAAAGAGGAATAGAAATTCAGAATAAGAGGATATTAAATCGGTATGGTGTATCATGATGTGGTACAACATCTAAGAATTTGGATTTAGGGCATAATTCAACCCCACAAATCTGACTTGTAAGGTGAGGATTGTCCAAACTTTATAAGGACTACATTGGTCATATCTCTAGTTGATTTGGGATCTCAACTCCACAAAACGGGCTTGTAAGGTGAGGATTGCCCAAGCTTTATAAGAACTACATTGGCCATATCTCTAGTGGATTTGGGATCTCAACACACACCCTCTAGTTGAAAGTAATTTATTATAACATATTGTTTTCCTTTAAGTTATTTCAACATTATTTCCTTTGAATTTTTATTTTTAAAAGCATGCAAAATTGTTTCCTTGTAGACATATAACATCCCTTGCCTTGTATACGAGGAAAATGCTCTTGGCCATGAGGCATGGCAATGGATCTAGTGTCTGCATCCTCTACGGACACCATAATTCAATGGTTAGTTTGTGCACAATTTCTTGTCCTATTTATAGTTTCTTGTCCTTCCCATTGAATTTAGTACCTGAGGTGTTTTTTCCTCATGCTGCAGAATACTATTTTATATACCTTATCTTTTGGTAGTTAGTACAGCATTGAAAAAGAATAAGAGCCTCGGAAATGACAGTTTTCTTGTTTTTGTAAATAAAAAGATGTACTTACTGCCTTCACACACACAATGCACATATAAGCAGCAGCAGTAGGTCACTCAAGCGATTTCATTTATTTTCTCCATCTGTCTTTAGGAACTTCGTACTAGTTAATACTGTTTTTATTTTCATCCAGAAACTGTGTCATAAAATGGGTCCAATAATTTCATTCAACTTGAAACGGCCAGATGGCTCTTGGTATGGGTACCGTGAAGTGGAAAAGCTGGCATCACTTTCAGGAATTCAGCTAAGGGTATAAATTACAGATTTCTTCATGCTAATATTTTCTTTTTGTAAATTCATGTAATCGTCCTGGTAAAGTATTGTTAATTTGTACTTTTGCGATGCTTTTGCATTAAGGTTATTGATTGAATGCTGATTTGTATCTTGACTTGCTATCTGTTTAGACAGGATGCTTCTGCAATCCAGGTGCATGTGCAAAATACCTTGGCTTGTCTCATTTGGATCTTATTTCAAATACTGAGGTATTTATACCATCTTCGTACGATTATTGGTTTATCTATGTTATGAGTGTCTTTTTTATAATGTAAAAAATGATTTTTATTTATTTATTTTTGTATTTAGGCTGGCCACGTTTGTTGGGATGATCATGATATAATCAATGGTAAACCTGTTGGAGCTGTAAGAATATCCTTTGGCTACATGTCAACATATGAGGATGCCAAGGTTTGAAATCTTTGGACCATTTTGCATTTTTGTTCAACTTTTGGAACAATTTAAGCTCATCTGGTTCTATATTCATTTTGATTTTGTTCATGAGTAACCTATACTTTCTTAATATGGAAAATGGACAACTTATTGAGTTAAAATAGGGCACCAAAGACTATGTTATGAATTGCTAATTCTGCTTGGATTCTAGCTTGGTGTGTTATTGTTGGATTGAGCGTATTTTTGAAGATTTTTGTTACCCTTTTCACCAATCTAATTTTGTTATATTTTTTTATCTTCTGATTTTCAGAAATTTGTTGATTTTGTTGCAAGTTCCTTCATGTCACCTCAAATTCACATTGACCATGGGAATCAAATGAAAGGTCCACTTCCTTTTCTAACATCAATTTATTCTTCGTACTTGATGAATTCAAGTCCTGATTGCTTATGTCCTTTATATGACAAGGACTTGCATTTTTATTGTGTTTGTATTTTTGCCCCTCTCCTTCCCATATGAAAAGGCACAAATAGATTTGCGTACATGAATATAGTGCATGGTTTAATGCAGCTGCATAGTAAGCTTACTTGACAATTTTCAATATGGGATTCTTACTAGATAGTAAAATTTTATGTGGATTTCTTCTAATAATTTCTTTAGAAAGTTTGTTTAACTGATATCAAAGATTTTATGCTGTTGTTTATTTTTCTTTATGCGAGGGCAAGGCTTGGTGCAATGGTAAATTGTTGCCTTGTGGTTTGGAGGTCATGGGCTCAAATCCTGGAAATAACCTTTGCTTGTAGGGGTAAGACTGCATATATCTACGCTCCCCAAACCTCACTTGGTGGGAGCCTCGTGTACTGGGTCGTCCTTTTATGTTTCTTTATATGCCCATTAGTAGTATTGCTTGGGTATTCTAGAGGGTTTCTAGTCGCCTTGGCTGATATTGTTCTCTCTCAATATATTGTCTAAAGAAAAATGAAAATGGCAATGATATTTGCTACTTAGCATTACTTATTCATTTGCCACTTTCCTGCCTTCTTACTTGCTGTGATGCTGCATTCAACTCAGAAGTGAACTTTTGTTTGCCAATGCTCAAAGTTGGGATGAAGCATCTTGTCTTAGTTGCAAATCTTAAACATCATTCATCATCTTCCTTTTCTCTAGAAGGAGCATTAGAAAGATGAACTGGCTTGTCAATACTTCAAACAATGCTCTAAGCTCAATCAGCAGGGGATGCAATTCTCCCGACCGGTCAAGATGTGATTACTGATTTCATGGGTAGTAATCATCTCAATCGTTTTGGTTGGGGAGAACATTGCATTGGTCTTTGTGATTCCGTGATTTTATTATCTTATCTCCAACATTATCTGCTGTTGAATCCATTGAACTTCTAAGAAAGTTGCAAGTACCGAAGACAACCACTACAAAACGGGCACAGAAGAACGCCACAGGAATGGACAGCCCGAGAAAGCAGACAAATTAGAAGGATGAAACACCAAGTGGCTCCAAACTCCAAATAGATGAGTATCCCATATCAGATCAGAATCATTGGAACTTATCAAACAGGCCAAGATCATTATTAGAATGTCACACGTCATTGGAGAATCACCCTATAATGGATAAGAAATATGGAAACCAAACAGCAAGAAATCAACCAAAAGCTAGACAGAACTACCACTGCTGGCCAGTAAGCTGTTACCAATTTCCAGAGTTAACATATGCCAGAAACATCTCAGATGGCATCAAAAAACTTAATAAATGGCACGCCCACACTCGCCGAATCAGAGCCATCTGCATGGAACACATTGATTTTGGATCCTTGAGCATGTAAACCAACTCTTTTTTTGCATGCACAATACTCGATGCAACGTGTTAGAAACGGACTAGGCCTAACACTCTATCCCAAAAGTAGTTGGGGGGAGGATTTTTCAAGCCTTATAAGTAGCATCTTGGCCTTATTTCTAGCTAATGTGGGATATCTTAATACACACCCTCACACCCAATAATGGACATCTGGATTGGAGTGTGAAGTTTACAGGACTACATCTGTTAGTGGCTTGACATTAAAACTAGATAGACTCTGGTATCATACTAGAATTGGACTGATAACTAGAGGTAGAGGTAGTCCATGAAAGAGTCCAAGTAAAACCATCGAAAGGAGATCCAAAATTAAGTGGCTTTGTTGAAGAATTAGTTATGGATAGAATACAATGGTGTCATTTGATTCATATAGCTTAGCCCATCTATTGGGAAAAGATTTTGATTGTTGTTGTATATAAAAAGCTTTTGTGTTTGCTGCATGGCTTCCTACAGTCCCCTCGGGAAATGGATCTTTATATGCTTGCTCTCCAAAATCCTTCCTCAATTTGTGTTCCAGACAAAAGAGATCTTAAAGGGGAGAATAACCTTCCTTGCATAATTTCAATGTGTAGAGCTATAAGTCAAATTCAATTTGTATTTTTTAATCATCAATTAACTTACCAATTATTGTATTTCTGTTGTCACATAAATAATCCAGGATTATGTTAAATATCTCTAGTTAAAAGCTATGTTACACACATTGTTTTGACTGTTTGGTCTTACTTTAAACATTCTATAATTCTGTTTTATTGTTTTAGATCGAGATTTACTCAGTTGATTGCCTGCAGGCCTTGATAAGGGTTTTGTGGATACTGGTTATTATCTCAAATCAATTACAATATATCCAATAAAATCCTGTGGAGGTTTCAGTGCAAGCAGTTGGCCTCTTAGAAACAATGGTAATAATTTATTCCCCCCCCCCCCCCCCCCAAATTAGAGATATAGTTGGTTAAGTATTTGTTAGTAGTGAGTTGCTAGTTTGTTGCCTATATGAAAGTCTTGATGTAATCCATTTGTACTAACCTTTCTCATTTCAATGCAAACTTATCTAAGTGTTATACTTTCCTCTCAATTCTTTGCTTTGAATCATGTTTACTAACATGGTATCAGAAAGTTAGCACCCACCTTGAAAATGTTTCCCACTGCTTCATTCCTCTTCTTCTCATTTGTTTATTTTCATTCTTTATTCTCCCAAGAGAAATCATACAGATCCTTCTCTCCTTGTATTTTTTATTTATTTATCAGATTTTCATTTCTGCCACACTCACATTTTTCTTTTGTTGTATCTTTAAAGCCTAACATTCACTACCATAGAGTATAGTGGATGTATAGCAATACAATAAAATTAGCCTTTAAGTTTGGTGGGTACTTTGCAAGCACAAATAACCCTGATGCATTTCTCCATTTCAGCCACCCTGCTTGCATTCTATGTGTGACATCCTCATTAATTTCCCCATCATTTTGTAGTATTGATCCCATATATTTAAACTTACAAACTTGCGGTATGACATCCTCTCCCATTTTTACTTCCAAGTCACATTCTTCTTTTCTCTTGCTAAGCTTGCAATGCATACACTGTCTTATTCCTACTTAATCAAAACCCCTTTGTTTCCAAAGTCTATCTCCAAAGTTCAAGTTGGAATAACTGCTTTCCTTGATTCCTCAATCAATACTATATTATCCGTGAAAAGCATCTAATAAGGGATAGTCTTTCATATGTCCCTAGCAAATCCACAACTGGATTAAACAAGTAAGGACTTAAACCTGACCCTTATGTAATTCTATGCTTATAGGAAAGTCTTCAGTCCTTCCTCTTGGAGTTCTCACACTAGTAGTTACCCCCATCATATATGTCCTACATAGCTTGAATATATGCCACACACGAACCCCTTTCTTTTCCAAAGTCTTCTACAACACTTCTTTTGGCACTCGATCACAAGTTTTTTCCAAGTCCATAAAATTCATATGCAAGTCTCTTTTTTAACTTCAGTTCCTTTCCATCAATATCTGTAAAAGATAAATGGCTTCTGTTATATACCTTTCCAACATAAAACCAAATTGATTCTCTATAATCCTTGTCTCTCCTCTTAATCTTTGCTTAATTACCGTTTCCCATAGTTTCACAGTGACTGATAAGTTTTATACCTTTGTAATTAGCAGAATTTTAAGTATCTCCTTTGTTCTTAAATATAGGAACCAAAGTGCTCTTGTCTCATTCCTAGCACTCCAATGACCATGCCCAATTCTTAGCATTATTGCACCCTTGTAGAACTATTCAAGAGCATATATATCTTACATTCTCAGCATTATTTCTCACACGTCCAAAATTTCTTTCCTTTTTTACTTGCTTCTGATTTTTTTTTTTTAAAAAAATTTCAATCTAGTGAACCGGTCATTTTTTCTCTCTATAGTTTCTCTTATAGCTTTTGATGAAAACATTTTCTTTAAATTTTGTGCAGGCTTGACACATGATCGCGAGTGGATTCTCAAAAGCCTAACTGGTGAAATACTTACACAGAAAAAGGTAACTGTTGTATGAAAGACGAGATCTAAAATTTAGATCATCTGTGATGCAGGATGCATACTTCAGGAACTGCATCTTGTCTTGTATGTTTTTGTTGAATGCATGAAAATAGTTTTTTTTTCTTTGAAAATTTTGATCAAGTGTAGGTGAATAACAGTAATACTCTTTTCTCATGGGAGTTAGTTTATGCCATGTAACAATGGATTAAAACAGAACCAAAATGAAGGGTTGATTAGATATTCAAGTCTTCATGAACCTTTTCAATTCAAACCTTTAATTGTATGGAAGATGGATGAAGAACTGGATGCTTGATTATGTACATAGAGAGAAGAAAAAAAATAGTAGTATTTCTTGAAGTTCACAAATTAATATTTCTTATTTGATTTTATGACTTTAAATGTTCTGGTTTATTAGGGTAATACTAAATATCCTGTACTTTAGGAAATCAATCTTTATGATGCTGATATCAATAGTTTTTTTTTTTCCTGTGATTTCTTGGTCCTTTATTTCCCTCCTCCTATAAGAGGGATTGAGCTACAGTACTGTCAATTAATAATACAGACAAAATATTCTTGAACTGTATTAATATAAAAAAAAAAAGTGAAAATGTATGAGGAACAATGGGTAAATATAAATATTTAAAAGATTATCTGGTGTGTATATGTGTCCCTATGCTCCCACTACCCAAAATGTCTAGGAAGGCCATTGTACTGAAGGAAGAAAATTTTATATTGGATGCACTAATTTTTTCTCAGGTAGCCTCCCTGTATATGTATTTATGCTTGAACAAAGACAATTACAATTTATATACATTTAAAATATTGATGCATTTATAATTAACCTGGTTACAACTAAGAGCTTCAGTGAAGATGTCACACCAGCTGTTCTCCATTCCTCACGTGAAATGTGGAAACAAATTTTTGTTGGAGTCTTCCCAACCTCAGTATGCTTTCTCCTCTTTTGAACTACTGGATAAAAGACTATGCAAAAAGTTGCTTGGTTCTCAGTGGCCTTGCACTATTGAAATCAATTTTCTCAATTAATTGTTGTGATCATTTCAACTCACAAATAGTCTGAGTTATTCCAAGGGACACAATCCAATATTCACGAGAAAGTGTATAGGAAACTTCAGTAATGCACATTCATGCATGCCAAAACAATGTTCTTTGACACTAAATGAAGAAGACTCAAATCCTCTTCCTTTGTAACAAACCAACTTCCCTGATGATCGCATCTAATGTCTTCTTGTCTTTGACTCACCTGACAAAGAAGGTTCTTCATAATCTAGCGTTTTTTGACCTCATAAGTGTATGGAATGAATATAAGTTTAAAGAGAAATTACGGAAGAACAAACCCTAATAAGGACATCCATCCTCCAAGAAAAAAAATCCCTTTTTAAATTTGTCTCTGTTCAATTGCATGGTCAAACATATACATTATTGTATTGTGCAAAATTCCAAATAAATACTTTGTTAATTCCTAAATTTATGTCGATTTTTCTTGGCACTATGTTGTTAAACATTGGCCATAATTAATTTAATACATCTTTGATGCTTAACATTGAATCAATTTGGTTGCTTTGAGTATAGACTTCTTTTTGGTAATAAAAATTTTAGGATGAGAGGAGGCTCTACCTATTCTTAGCCTAGAGCAAATTGCCAACCACGGTGAGGATATGCACCTTGAATTTAGAATTGTTCTACATTCATTCATCTAATTTGTCTGGTGTCCCATGCTTTTATGGTTTATTCTCTTTTTAATACTTATTAGTCATGTCTGTATGAAGCTTCTGCGGATTAAGGTATTAAGCTAAGATTCCTAGTGTTGCTACCTTCACTAGTCTTTAATGATGAGATTCCAGCCAACTCTGTCTATCTCTCACTCTGAATTTTGTTACACATTTACTGAGTTTTCAATTATCACAAATTATGCTTGATTGTAAAGTTTTGACTTGTTTGATCTTAATTTTGTAGGTTCCTGAAATGGGCTTTATAAGCACCTTTATAGACCTCAGTCAGGGAATGTTGTTTGTAGACTCTCCACGTTGCGAAGAAAGATTGCAAATTCGGCTTGAGTCAGATGTTTATGGTGTTATAGAGGAGATTGAACTATATGGACAGAGGTATATGATGGTACATTATCCATATTCTACATAATTAAATTAGACTCTTGCAAAGATATGGATCAACTTACCCTTGCAAACTTATTGTTATGCTTGAGAAAGTTTTAGTGATTGTCGGAATGAATTTTCTGAATAGCTGAGTAAGTTACGCATCTGATCTAGTATTATATACACTCTGAAGTACATCATGAATGGTATATTCTAATTACAAAAAATAGCTACATACGTGATTTTGAAAATTAATTGTTACAAATTTGAATAGACGTTTAACTACTATATCCAATACTCCCCCTCAAGTTGGAGCATAAATGTTCCAAGCTTGGAACAAATATATTGAATTCTTGATCCTCTTAGAAATTGTGAAGATGTTGCTACAAATACAAATTTTGAAAAATCAATTGCTACAAATTTCAATAGGCATTTTACTCTTCTAGTTGATTATTAGAATTGACAGATTTAGTAATGATTTCTTTAGAGAGAAATTATTCCTGACTAAAATTGCAATCAATTTCAATATGTTTCGTTCTTTCATGGAACACTAGATTGGAAGCTATAGAAGGAACCACTTGAGTATCACAATTTCATTTGCCAAGTATTACCTAACTTCAATTCTTGAAATTTTTCAATCCAAATGAGGCCACACGTGGTTGTAGCCTTATTCCTATATTCTACTTCTGCAAAAGGCTAGGATTTGGTGAACTGCCAAGTGACTAAAGCTCTTAGTTGATCTAGTATTTATATACACCTTGGCTCAGATTACAATTTTGTGTTTACATGGAGATTAATGATGATTCTAGTTCCTAAGTACATGCATGTATTCTAGGTACAACAATAGCCATGGACAATAATCTTAAATTAATTGCTACAAATTTCAATAGACCTTAACAACTAATTCCTACAGTTGTTTAGTCACACAATCATAAGAAAAAAATAATGTGCTTTTAGTCCCTCAAATTTGGGACACATTTGGTTTTATCTTTAATTTCCTCAAATGTAAATACTTATGATATTATCTTTAATTTCATTTTATTATCTAGCATGCCATTAAAAACATGTCTAGTTTTGCATTATTAATTGGTTTAAATTTTCTATTAGTCCCTTAAATTTGGGACACATTTGATTTTGGTCCCTCAATTAAAAATCAGCTCTTTAGTCCCTCAAATACGGAATGTTGTTTAGTCCCTCAATTTCACTTTGAGGGACTAAAAAGTGACTAAGAATCTGCTCTTTAGTCACTTAAATAGTCAAATTCACTTTGGAGACTAAAAACAACATTCTGCGAATTCAAGGGACTAAAAATGTGTCTCAAATTTGAAGGACTATAAACATATTTAAGTCTTTTTAATTTATAATCTTTGTTGGACATATATCTTATGTATCGTTAAGGGCCGATCAAAAAAAAAAAAAAAAAAAATATCTTATGTATCGTTAAGGGTAATTTCATTAGTTTGGTACGTACATACACTGGTGTTGATTAATTGAATCTGAGAATATTACATGAACCTTTAAGAAGTTTGTAAATTGTTTTACAGTGTCAGCTTTATTTGGTCTCTCATGCTTGGAATTATTTTATTTTGTTTTTTATTTCTATATTTCTTAGGTACGAGGTATATAGTTATGACAATGAGACCAATGCATGGTTTAGTGAAGCCATCGGTAAAACTTGCTCTTTGTTACGGTATTCTAGTTTCAATAAGGATTTTATGTTAAATAAGATCAAAGGTGCAGCCACATGTAGAGATCCGAAGAGCAAACTTAATTTTGCCAATGAAGCACAGTTCTTACTTGTATCCGAGGAAAGTGTTTCTGACCTAAACAGAAGATTAAGCTCAGGTATTCTCGTGTACCCATTTTCTTATATAATATACCAGCCTTGTCTTTTGTTACTTCAGTATCATTATAGAATGCAAGATTGAAATAGAATATTTTGATTGATGTTTGACAAATTTTAAAAACCTAGTTAATGATGCATAATGGATTGCATTGTTGCTGATTAATTTGATTATTTGATATTCATAATAATGCAGACAGGATTTTAATGTAATAAACAAAATAGAAAGGCATGTGAAATTCCTTAGAAAAGATTAAATTTTCCTTTAGCGATCACTTGATATCACAAACCGTTGCAGCATGTGATGAATGGTTTATGTTTTATTTCCTTGTACGTTTTTACTGCCTCTTTGTTAGGATTTTGTAAGGTATGAGACTTGAATCGCACATTGGGAGTATGGGATTTTTGTGTAGGGTTTATTTGTCCTTGGGCTCTTCCACTACAATGATTAGTTTTTGTGGTGTGCTTTTCACAAAGATCTTATTACCTTGTTCCTTTAATTACAATGACAATTTTTGGCCTATAAATACTAGTGGTTTTTTTGGTGAATATATTTTTTTTGTGTGATCCTTGTAGCCGACATCACCTAATAGGATAAGGTTTTGTTGTTGTTGTATATAAATACTAGGTTAGATTTTATTAGTTAGCCAATAAATGTGATCCCTCTACATTGATTAAGTCAAATAATATTTCAATTTGCATTTTTCAAGCTGATATTATAGCTCCTTGTTAGAATATATGGAAATATCCAAAAGTATTTTATATCTTAGATTATCTTCTATGATTAGTGTCCTTGATTCTTTATTATCTCTTACAATTGGTTATCATATTTCCTTGTCTTATTATATGATTTTTTCCTTAATTAGTTCGGATTATGATTAGTATTCTTAGAATTTTGGGTCAGGCTCTAATTCAACCTATAAAACCGACTTGTTAGATTAGGATTGCCCAAGCTTTATAAACTTTATTTAAGCCATATCTCTAGTAGATGTTGGACTAAACCACCACCCTTTAGGTTGCAATTAAGGTATCCCCCTAAGAGGCCGCAATTAAGGAGATTTTCCACATTTCTCTTCACACTTAGGGCTACTTGCCTAAAGTGTGGCAATGCTGGTGGCCAAAAATAATGGGCCTAGGATAAACTATGATACCATATTAAAATGTGGGCTTATAGTATCTTAGAATTTGAATTTAGCCCTAACTAAACCCTACAAAATTAGCTTGTAAGGTGAGGGTTACCCTCACTTATACACACTATTTTGGCTATATCACTAGTCAATATGAGATCTCTAACACACCCCTCATGCCGAGAACTAGACATTTCGAGCGTAAAGGTTTAGACATTTGCAGGTGGTTCAATAAGGGTAGTCTAATAGGCCCAACAACCTTGTTTATCATGTATCTTCATTGTGAACTTTACCACCTTTTTGTGTCCTGAACTACATTCAACAATATTTTCATTCTCATATTTCTAGTCAAACTTTATTAGTTATATTGTTATTTGTCTCTCAACCCCAATATGTTGGAATATTGAATGTTTTCCAACTATGATTGATGTTATTAGATGTACAGAAGGGCATATATGGAAAAGTGATGCAAGTCAGTGCAAGTAGGTTTCGTCCCAATCTTGTGGTATCTGGAGGTAGGCCTTATGCGGAAGATGGATGGAGATACATTAGGATTGGAAACAAGTATTTCAGTGTAAGTGCAAATAACCTTCTCAATGATTCGATTGGACATAGTAGATAGATAGCCCTTTTTGACCAACCTTGAATTATGCTGCTTGTGTTAATTAATGGTATTGATTTGAGCAAATTCATGGATGTTGTCCTTCCGCGTTACAACTTCCATTATCTGCTCGTGTTGCAATCTGCTAAACTAATGTAATTTCCTTGTGAATTTGTCTCTATTTGTATTTCATCTTTGTTTTTTTCTAATGAGATCTTCATTAGCACATTTTTATAAGAATTCCCTTGATAAGAGTAGTGTATTAATATTAGGGTTTGACAATTAATTCAAGAGAATTTGATAAGAAATGAATTTGAGGGATTTTCTATTATACTGTTCAATCAATTCTTGTAAGCAAGTTCGGCATGTTGGATATCTATGCACCAACTTGATGGGGGTATCAAAGTTGTTAAGTTATTTTAGAATATAATAATTCTAGAACCCTTAGGAGAGAAAAATAATATTTCTTACTATTGATTGACAAGAATTATATGAGTTATATATGTAGAGATAGCTAGGAGAAATCCTAACCACTCTGATTACAAAATAAATACAAGGATGAGATGGAGAGAAAATAATGGAGAATCAAATAAGTTTAGATATGAATAATCTAAGTCTAATCTTTATCTTAACTACCTAAATCTTCTAGAATAATTATTTGAAATAAAAAATAAAAGCACATGCAACTGTTGACACCCCCGCAAGTTGGTGATAAGATGTCCACATGCCCAACTTACTAATAAAGAATTCAAAGTCATGTCGTTTCCTTTTGCAATAATGCTTGCCACTTGCTGTGAAGTAAATATTTTTCATGCCAGTTAGGCTTTCATCCACCTTCTATTTTATAAAATGTCTGTAGTTTCTACATGCTTGGTTCGCGTATGTTGAATTGGATTTTGCGAAATACTAATTGCATGATTTGCATCCTTGTTATCACAGTACAACTTCATACGAAGAGTCATAAGTTGTAAATCTTCTAGAATTTTTTTAAGCCATAGAATTCCACAAACTCCTTGTGTCATTGCCTTGTATTCAACCTTTGCACTACTATCCACAACATTTTGTTTTTTTTCTTCTCCAAGTAACTGAATTTTCCTAAACAAATGTACACTAGCCAGATGTTTACTTTGGTCAATTATGGATCCAACCCAGTCCACATCTATGAACAACTTAAATGCCTTGCTGCCCAATTTTCTTCAACAACAATCCTTGTGGTATGCCACCTGCGATTCAGCATCTCTTCTTCCACCTTAATAAATAGTTGTACAATATTGTTCCTTGTCCAATTTTAGGGTTTCTGGATGATATTGTCATCTGAAGTATTAATCAAGGCAAACAATAGCAGCATGCATGATGTGATGAAAATGTCATTCATACATCTGTATTAACTATTTGTAGAGAACAATATTTCTTTTGCTTAATTTTGGGGATTTTATTGTTTAACCTCTCTCTCTCTCAATTCACCAGTCGCTTGGGGGATGTAATCGATGCCAGATAATCAACCTTACAATAAATGCGGGACAACTGCAAAAGTCAAATGAACCTTTGGCAACTTTAGCATCCTACAGAAGGGTAAAGGTTGGCCAAGTTCTTTTGTAGCTAGATTTCAGTTATATATTTGATTTATTTTAATGCATCAATATTCTAATATAAATATATTACATCAGGGAAAAATTTTGTTTGGCATACTGCTGAAACATGCTTCTATTGACGGAGAGCAGCAAAAAGGTGATTTCTGGCTTCATGTGGGGCAAGATGTGCATCCGGATTAAAATATGCAATGTGTGCGTATAATTATACACAAATGCCAGCAAATTCATGTCCTCAATATAATTCGTGACCTTGTAGTGCATGTGGCTATATGGTGAAGTATCATGTATTTTCTTCTTTATGTCGTGCAGTTCCACAATTCGGGTTGCGAGATATGCTCTAATGTGAGAATGAATATTGAAAAAATGCATATTGGTAATAAATTTTGTAATGTTGTATAATGACAACAAAAATCAATAATAAAGAAGGTATGGCGTGATTGATTAGACCACCCTAGATCATGGAAAAAAGGCATAATTATCAATTTGGTTATCAAGTTTTTAAAAGATTCAATTTGATCCTATAATCTTTTCTGTCCAATTAAACTGATGTCATAGGATTGTGAGTTCCAACAATTTTGTTTACAAATACGATATTTTGCTCATATGCATATCCGCACATCGACGACACACGATGGCATCACTTAACCAGGCCTCCTCCCCCATTCCATCTCATCACCAATCTAGAATGAATGAAGAAGCAGAAGCAGTAGTAACAACGACAAATAGAGTATTCCAAAAGCTAAGGTTCCCCTCCTTGTTGTCGGTTATGCAAAGCTCGTGATAGACGTCAGCACCATCCTCGTCACATCAATTCAAGAAGCCAAAGACTGCATCTCGTAGATCAAGCACATCTTCTGCTCTCAGCTCTACCTAGGAGTGTTCGCGATGTGGTTTTGGCTAATTAGTTTGAATCAAACAAGAAAATTAAGTGTGATGTTGTTTGGTTCAACTTTTGCGGTTTGAAAATTTTGCTAATGAATAATAAAAAAAAGACTTAAAAAAGTTTGTTATAATTGAACAAAACTTGAATAATAAATAGTTCAATAATAAATGGTATAAATGGTTAACTTCAAATTTCAACTTGAATAATAATCATTCAAATAAAAATAATATGTAGTACTTGCTTCCAAGTTCCAATGACTAAACTTATAAAAAAAACAATAAAACAATATTCATAGTACTTGCTTCTAACCATGGAGACTTAGAAAAGTAAACATCCAACAACAAAACAATAATTACTACAATAGTCTAAAACCATAAAAACTTAAAAAGTAGATCCCAACAACAAAATACTAGATCTTTAACAACAATGTTGTCGTTCCACGGGAGAGGAGAGAGTGAAAGATTGGGCATTTAGCATTTTAGTCTTAGATTTAGACTGAGTATAAGTGTTGTCATTTCACATAATCTTAAAGCTACATTGTGTATACGCATATGACTAATATGAGCCCTATATTAAACCAATGGGTGTGGTTCGATTTGGTTTTGTATGGTTTCTACGTGTCAAATCAAAAATCGAACCGAACCGCATGGTCCAGGAAAAACAAAAATCAAACCAAATCGATGACGCTCTTTGGTTTTTATGCTATTTGCGATTTTTTGGGTCAGTCTTTGATTTTACGCTCAACTTGGTACAGTTTTGAACACCCCTAGCTCTAACCGCACTTCAAATTCAACACAGCTACCAAACGGTGTCACATCGAGCACTTCGAGGAGTTGGTGCAGTACAAGGAGACCACTCTATGAGAATTCGAAGGGAAGCCAAACGTTGCCTTTTGAAATCCTCCCAGACCGCTGAAATGATTAAGTCCTCCAGCCAAACAACCCTAGGCTCTAGCAAAGCCGCAAAGGAAAGGCACTTCAGGAATTTGTCGATGAGTCCCCCCACTTCATGTTTTTCGGAACTCCTCGTCATCTTCTTTGCACTTTACTTGAATTGTCCAAACTTCTAGAAGAGAATTACAGGAGCTAATTCCTCACGAAGGGATCAACAATTATGAAAGCTACAAGAAAAGCCAACAACCCATTATGGCTACAGATTATGTGTCTGTTTGGATGTAAGCTTCTCTAGAAGCACTTTCAAAAGAAAAAATAATAAAAAAATGAAATGAGCTTCCCTATAAGCTAAAATGAGTTTTTCATTAGCTCATTTGTAGATGTCATCTCATCTTTTAGAGAAGCTATATTGGTGAACTTCTAAAAATTAGCTAATGGAGAGCTTATTTTTGCTTATGGAAAAGCTCATCTAATTTTTTTTTATTTTCTTCTTTTAGAAGTGTTTCTAAAGAAGCTCACTCAAACATGCCCTATATCTTCTTCAGAGACTACTAGATGAGTCTGTCAAAACTATCTTTAAGAAGAAAGTAGAAAGACAGTTATCATCCGATACTCCAATTTTCTCGACCATGATGATCTCCTTAGGAGAAAAGGAAAAAAGAATTCTTGGTCGCTTCATGTAGGACGTGGCACCGATTTTTTGAGCGACCTAGACTATAACTATTGGATGGGACAATCAGATGATGATGACAATCATAAGAAAAGAGCAAGTCCACCAAAACCCAATTAGTTGGACCCTAAGACAAGGCCATGGGTAGCTTTCACAAAGACACCAAAGCCTTTTCCTTTGTATGAGGAAATGATTAAATTACTAAGGAAGGGAAGTGTTTCTCCTCCTCCTCCTCCTCTAGAGAAGACCCAACATTGATTACATGGCCTCATCTTGTAGGATGAAAAAATAGCAAACAAATTCTCTCCTTGGAACTCTACCCCAAAATCAGAGGCCTGCATGATGTCTTTTCTCAAGGAAGATTTCTAGCTCTTGAAAGAAAGATAAATCCTGTAAAAGAAGATGTCTACCAAGATGCAGAATTATTACAATGAACTAATAACCAAAATTGGAAGTTTAGAAGCAAAAACACAGGAGATCAAGAAAGCCTATAGATTCAACACAACACTAATCAACGAAGAAAGAGATCTTCAAAAGGCCAAAGAATAGTATGAAGAACTTATCCAACATGTAGAGTAAAGAAGAAGTTCTTTTACACTAGATGAAGATCCTTACTTTGTAAGGCCATGAAAACTTTTCCCAAACATAACTACAAATCCTTCAAAACACACTCCTTTGTTTCCATTGAAAAAGATCACTACCAATAAATAAAATTTGTGCATAGAATCAGAATTAGAACATTTTCCCGTTCAAAACATTCAATAAATAAACTTTGTGCATCCTGACTCACCTCTATTACCAGATGTAGAAATGTTCATCTTAACATCCAAGTACCATGGTCCTATAAGGGTTATTGCCTTTATAGGTACTGGTTCCCAACGTACCATGATAAACCCTGCTATCCTCCTAGCATTAATGTGGACACCAACTGTCCACAAATTTAAAGCAGCAGATGGAAAAATATTCTAGTCAGACTTAATGACTAAGTCCAAGATTGGGATTAAATTTTTTCCTAAACTACATTATTTGGACAAAAGTCATTGGAAGTGACTTACAAGGCAAAGACATTCTCATTGGAAGAGATGTTCTAATTCAAAATCCCAAATTACAAAAATCCTAGCAAATGGTTTCAAATTCAAAAGAGAATTTAAGTCATTCTGCTTAATCCCAAATCTTTTTTCACTAGTGAAAGTTCCCCCGGGATATAAAGAAATCAGAAACAAACTAATGAAGCTTTGTATAGACAACCATGATCTATTTCAACATCCAAATCCATTATGGAAAAGAGAAGAGTTCTTTGTTTAATTGCCATTCAAGATGAATGAAGATATAAACCCAACCAAGGCCACTCACCCTAGGATGTCACCATCAGAATACAAGGCAACTCAAGAAGAATGCCAACAACTCTTGAAGCAAGGCCTTATTGAACCCACAAAATTTAAATGGGCATGTACTGCACTTTATGTAAACAAAAGGTCTGAACAAATTAGACAAAAGAAGAGACTTGTCATTGTTTATCAAAGATGATAAGTTTCATCGTCCAAAGATTTATTCTCTCCATTCTTATATCAAGGATGCATACTATTTCTCAACGTTTGATTTGAAGTTGGGATTTTGGAATAGGACTTGATCCTAGGGATAGGCCAAAAAATGCATTTTGCATTTCAAATGCTCATTATCAATGGATTGTTCTTCCCTTTGGACTCAAAGTTGCTCCAACGCCATTTCAAAAGGTTATGGTTCGAATATTTGAACCTATTCTTCACAGTGCATTAGTCTATATTGATGGCATTCTACTCTTCTCACCAAATTAATAAAATCATAGAATTCTCCTTCAACATTTCTATGATATCTGCAACCAATATTGTGTCATGCTCTCTTCAAGAAAATCTGAAGTTGGAACAAAAGAAGTATATTTTTTGGGATTGCATTTTTCCATTGGACAATATGTTCCACAACCACATTGTTGAAAATCTCCCACATTTTCCTGATGAAAATATGATAGCAACGGAGATTCAACAATTTCTTGGTATATTAAAATTATGTTAGGAATTTTATTCCTAATATATCAAGATATACCTCCAAGCTTTGAAAAGTGTTGAGAAAAACCCACCACCAGGGGTAAAGAGCAAACTGAAGAAACAAAGTTCTTAAAGAAAGCAACTCAAAATCCACCTTTTCATTAAAAATACCAGGAGATGGGAAAAGAATCCTCCGGATAGATGCCAATGATCATTATTGGAGTGTTGTCCTGCTAGAAGAAGTTCAAGGAGAAAAATTCTATTGTGGACATGCCATTGGAGCATTTAAAGACTTGGAACTCCACTACCATACAATTTTCAAGGAAACATTGGCAGTTAAATATGGAATTCAAAAATTTGATTTCCATCTCAAAGGACGTCACTTTGAAATTCACCTTGACAACTCATCGTTTCCAAAAATGCTTGAGTTCAAAAACAAAGTTCCTCCCAATGCTCAAATTCTCAAAATTAAGGAATGGTTTTCTAGATATGAACTTACAATTGAGTATATTAAAGGAAACCAAAATAACATCCTCGATTAGGCGACTACCTTTCTCGTCCAAAACCACCTGACAAAGTTGTCCATATAATTTCTACGTCTCATTTGTATCCTTTCATTCTAATGCAAAATGAACCCTCCTCATCAACCTCTAGGATAAAGATTTTTCCTCAAGAAATAGCATCTAAGTTCATGATAACCCTTGCTACTCTTCAAAAGTTTGCAAGACAACACATGTTTTCCTATCTAGCACTTTCCCTCCAAAAGCATCGAATAATTTCCAAATCAAACCTGTTCAATGCTGACATTGCTTTTTTGAATATCTTTGCTCTCTTAATGGGAAAGGAATGTCTTGAAGAAGATTTATGGTATTTATGGTGTGTTTCTTTACTCCACAATTATCCAATAATCTTCCCAACAACAAAGATGTCGAGCTTTTTATATTGTTCAAGGAATAAAAATTCATTATTATGAGAATTTTTAAGTTGGTATCAACTAGTTTCAATCTGGAAAAAAGACCTTGAACAAGACCTTGAAAAAATCAAACTTCAAGCCTTCTCTAAAAAAGAAAATGAATATTTTTATCCAAAAAGATGAGCGGAAAATAAATAAAATTTGTGTGTTTAAAAAAGTTTGAGTTTCTAAATTTTTCTTCCTTCTTCTTGAAAAATCATTCTTTTAATTATGGCTCGTATCCTCTATGAAAGAAATAGAGAAATGACTATGAGGAATATAGAGTATGCTCTACACTCGCCTCTTACTGAGTACATTGTGTATTAGAAATATATTTGATGTAATATCACTAAATTTAATTAAGGTAATTTGGGTGATATTTACGTAATTAAACGAAGTTACGAAAGGGCAGTTTGGTCTTTGTCGGAGGTACGGGTGTAGTTAGTAATTGCTGGACGCACCCCTATTTCTTGTTAAAAAGGGACAGAACATGTTTTGTGCCTATTTCTCCTTCTCTTTTCTTCTTTTCTGGTTTCTTCTCTTCTCCCAAGCTCTCTTCTTGCCATTTTCATGTGATTAGTGGTTGAAATCACAAAACAAGCAAGAAAGAAGGCCCTCTCCTTTGTTCTTGGTTGTGTTTGAGCTTTGGGTGTTGG
>PYAF01003438.1:368160-384331 GCA_007407185.1 Glycine tomentella
AGATTGATGTATGCTGAGTTTTAGAGGGTGAGGCAGTTTTGAAGTATGATTTGGAGTGGGTAGAAGTTGATTTTGAGCTGATATGGTGTTCTATGCATAAATCATGCATGCTTGTTCATGACAGCCAAGAACACCTATTTGGGCAGTTCTGGTGTTTTGTCCATAGCAGGAGCTATCGGTGTCCAAATGGTGTAAAACCAGTGCCATTTGAAAGCTAAGAGAGTTAGATTTACTCTGGAATTTTCGTGCTATTTTTGGAGTCTCCTAGAAATTGTGGTGCAGAGTTATAACAGCCTGTTATACTCTGTTTTTAGCAGATTTTTCTGTTGCAGAGAGCCATTTTGCTGAAATCATAACTTTGTCTAGGATGATCCAAATCGAGTGATTTCAGTGGCTATGGCTATGGAAAGATGGGTATGTGAAATTCATGCCTGTAAAATATCAGCTCATTTGGACTAGTAACCTGGTGTGGGTTGTCCTCGAAAGATGGCTGGTTGAGTTGGTCTGTTGCTGTCAGCACTATTTTGGTGCGTGACAGTTCTGGTTTTTGGTTTGCTGCAGAGGCTGTGGTTCATGGTTTTTGATGAAACCAGTTTTGTTTAAAAGATAAGAGATATATCTTGATGCCTCTAAATTCTCGTGATTTTAGGAGCTTCCCACAAGGATTTGTGATTTTTTCAAGTGGATGAAAAATCTGCAAAATTTTATGCAGCAGTTTATGCTTTTCCGCATGTTTTGCTAGAGATTTATGCGTTGTACGAATAGAATGATATTTGATATGTGATTGTATGACTTTTAGGATGTGAGCTTGATATCTCTGGTGGTGGTAGCCACGGTACCGAGGAAGCCGGTGTGTTGCTTAGAGCAGGTAAGCTCTTGGACCTTGATTGTATGTCCTTTGCTGTGTTCCATCATGCTCCAAATGGAGGAATGATTTTGATGTGATTTATTGTGTGTATGTGGAACATGAGTGTAAATGTGAACTGGACCCTTTGAAGAGGGAATGATATATTGAATATGGTTGATTACTAAACTGTATACTATGCCCTGTGATGGGAACTAATATGTGTGGAATTGATATGCTGAGAATGTGAACTGAACCCTTTGGTGAAGGAATGTTATGTATTGATTGTATGTGCTTGAGACATAAGCTGAACCCTTTGGTGAGGGAATGTCATGTATTGAATGTGTATACTTGAGTTGTAAGCTGAACACTTTGATGAGGGGATGATATGTATGGTATGTATTGGCTTGATATGCTTGAGATGCAAGCTGAACCCTTTGACGAGGAAATGATATATATTGAATGTATATGCTTGAGATGTATGCTGAACCTTTTGAAGAGGGAATAATATGTTTTGAATGTGAATGCTGTGATACGAGATTGATTGATATGAGTATGAGCTATTCAGCCTGCGATAGGCGTGATTGATTATTAGTCTGAATGTGAATTCTGGAGTTGAATGGATATAATCCTATGGTAGTAGGATAGATGACTTGAGATTGAGTAAGACCTGCAGCGAGATGTTCCTGTGATATAGATGTAGCCTCCCGAATGGAGATGTTCCTATATACACAGATGTAGCCTCGTTAGAAGGAGATGTGCCTGTGATATATAGATGTAGCCTCTTGATTGAGATGTTCCTATATACACAGATGAAGCCTCCATTAGATATATGAGATCTTGACATGAGATGTTCCTGTGGTATAGATGTAGCCTCCTAGAATGGAGATGTTCCTATATACATAGATGTAGCCTCATGTAGACGATTGAGTCCTGGCATGAGATGTTCCTAGTATATAGATGTAGCCTCCTGAGAGGAGATGTTCCTATATATCTAGATGTAACCTCTGCAGGATAGTGTTGGATGTGATGAATGGCGTTATGTCGTGAGTATAGCTTGATTGTAGTCAGGTAATGATTTGTGCTGCGAACGGTTGTAGGCCGTGCTTGAGGCACCTGGTTGTGGCCAGGTGGATGAGAATTGAGATTGTTGGTTGCTTGATGATGGTATGGTTGAGATTCTGGTTGAATCTGAGAATGATTGTCTTGGATGTATTCTTTCATGTATATGTTGAAGTGAACCAGGGGAAGGAAATACCTTCAAGGGCCCTGAGTTTACTGGGATTTTATATCTCACCCCGTGTGTGGGGCTTATGTTTTGCAGGTGAATCCTCAGGAGGAGCAGACAGATCCCAAGGTAAGAAGCCTATGCAGGGATAGCTGTGATTTGTAAACCTTAGGCTAGATGATATGAGCAGATGGCTCTGATGTTTTGTATTATGCCTTTGGTTTTATTTGGTACCCTAAGGGGGAGATATATGTACAATTTTGTACTAAGACACATGAACTTTATGTATATTCACCATACTATGATGTACAATGTGTATGATGACGGCATTTGATAATGCTCTTTTGTGATATGCTTCAAAACTGCTTAAACTCTAATGATTATATGTGTGTGTTTGTGATTAATGGTTGGTAATGACCCTGAAATCTGCAAGGGGGGGTTACATTTGACCTAATGATCCATTGTTCTTGTCCCTATTGTTATTGATATTATCATGAAGAAGAGTAATTGGTCTTAAAAAGTAGGCTATATGTTGAAAGCCAAAGAACTCGATTGTGAAACTCTTGATTACAGTGTTAATGACATATACGCAGAAACATGTTTCCATTTTATATTATGTTTGTACCCCTTCTACTATAATGGAAATGTAATTTCGCATACAAAATATGAAAATGAATCAAATTTTTGTTTTAGATTTTGACGAGATAACTACATTTTTGTTGTATATTTGTTTTGACATAAAAAAATATAACGTAAATATGTTTTTGCGTATGAAATTCACAACATAAACAATGTGTCTCTTGTATAATTATTTCGCATCCCATTTTGTACAACAAAAAACATACTTTCATCATCTATTTATAAAAAGAAATTGCATAAATATTTTTTCCTTAAAATAACTTTGAAGGAACTTGAAATATGAGGGATCTTGTCCTTAAGCATCACGTTCCGTGTTTTGACTAGTAATGGTATCTTTCTGAATTTTGGTTTGTAAACCAACACACAGAGATCCATCGATTCTTGAAAGGAAAAGCCCACCCCACCCAGGTGAGGTGAGATGAGATGAGATCCCTTATTATTGTATGATCTGATCTGAATGTTAATTGTGTTGAGCAGTGATGTGCAATGCAGAGATCACGTGAAGCTCTTCTACAAAGAAGAAGAGCTAAAACTCAACTCTCTCTCTCGTTGCCTTTTGTTTTGAGGCCTCTAATCTTCCTCTTCCTCTTCCTCTTCAGTCGCGCACATGGTTACACTCCTACACCCACAGGTAAATAAATTGAATTTATGGGTCTTGCTTTTCAATAATCAAAACAATATTCTTATTAGTCTCACTTTATCATCTATGGATCTGAAGTTCGATTGTCAAATTGGAAGGACGATAAGCAGAGACAGTGTAAAACCTCTAGTTCTGCTAATAAATGTTTGGTCAAAGAAACTTATGATTACATTCTCCCAAATTATAAGGAAGATTGTGATACTCCCACTGGAGAGGATGCCCAAATGTCTGATCACTTACCTTGGGCTGTGCCTCTTGGTCTTGATGAATTCAAGAGCAGGGCAATTAGTTCTAAAATTAGGTCTGGCACTGCTGGTTCATCTGGAAGTGTAATGCATCGAGTGGAGCCTGGTGGTGCTGAATACAATTATGCTTCAGCCTCCAAGGGAGCAAAATTATTAGGTTCTAACAAAGAAGCCAAAGGCGCCTCTAATATCTTAAGCAGAGACAAAGATAAGTATCTTCGCAATCCATGTTCCGCCGAAGACAAATTCGTCATCATAGAACTTTCTGAAGAAACCTTGGTAGATACAATAGAAATCGCTAATTTTGAGCACCATTCTTCCAACTTAAAAGCTTTTGAACTTCTCGGAAGTCTGAGCTTTCCAACAGATGTTTGGGTTTTCCTTGGGAATTTCACTGCCTCAAATGTGAGGCATGCTCAGAGGTTTGTTCTTCAGGAGCCAAAATGGGTGAGATACCTAAAGTTGAATCTTCAAAGTCACTATGGTTCTGAATTTTATTGCACGCTAAGCGTAGTTGAAGTTTATGGTGTGGATGCTGTCGAGAGGCTGCTTGAGGATTTGATACATACTCAAGATAATCTATTGGCACCTGGAAATGGTAATACTGATAAAATGACAATATCACTCCATCCTAATCCTCCTGAGAGTGAAGATGTTCATCAAAATACTTTTGGAGGGATCAATTCTGATCCTGCTTCAGATATCTCTTCTGCAAATCATGAAAAACTAAATAGTAACGTTCCTGATCCAGTTGAAGAAATCCGTCAACAAGTTGGCAGGATGCCTGGGGATACTGTTCTCAAGATTCTGATGCAGAAAGTTCGTACTCTAGACTTAAATTTGTTTGTTTTGGAGCGGTATATGGATGACTTAAATACTAGATATGTCAATATTTTCAAAGAGTACAGCAAAGACATTGGAGGAAAAGATATACTTACGCAGAATATCAAAGAAGACATTAGGAATCTCATTGACCAGCAGGATGCTATAGTATGTTAAATCTATCCTGGATATTGTTGGCATTAATTGTATTTAATTATATAGAAACCATTATTATTCTACAGTTTATTCATTTTGCAAATGATTTGTTTCCCTTGCAGACAAAAGATGGAAGTGATCTCAAATCTTGGACGCCCCATATTTCCATGCAGTTAGGTCATCTACTCAGGGACAATGCTGTTTTGAGGTGAGAGTTTACATCACAAGCTTTCTGTAATTTGTCACTATATGAGCGTAAGAGCTAATTCAGATTTAGTAACTGGTTCACTTTGAGAGTATCTTTAAAACAGTAGAGTAGTTGAACATCTATGACAACTAAGGGAAGAAGTTTATAGCAGTGCTAAATAAAAAACTATGTACCCCATTGTTTAGAGGCTCCTCGCTATGCGAAGGTAAGAGGGAGGGATATTGTACGGAGCCTTATCCTTGTATATGCAAATAGGTTGTTTCCGAATTCGAATCCTAACTACTCAGTAAAATTACAGTTTTGTGATAAAAGAAGAAAAAGATAAAATTTTAAATCTTTCTATCAGTAGTCTGCTATGTAGAATAAAATTTTAGAATTATATTGCTTGCTACTTAACGGCATTTCTATTTTGACTTGTATTTGTTACTTTACGTATATACTTTTAGAAGTTAAAGTTACTTATTATTACATATGTGATATATATATATATATATAGAGAGAGAGAGAGAATTGTTTATATTTTCATGTTTTTGGTTTATTTAATTATCTATAGTCTATACTATATCTAAAATCTAATATTAATTAGTAGAAATTTATATAAATACAATTTCAGTTCAACCACAATTTGGCATTCGATCAAGCCTTTTGTTTCAAGATCAATGATTAATCCAGTTTTTAGAAACCGGTGGTTTTTTGTTTTCTTGCTCAAAGGAAGTTTAGGGAGGGGCGATTGTCTATCCCAAGGCATGCCACATGCCATGGCGATGGCTAACCATGATACTTACTAAAGACATTCTAATTAAAGACTACCAGAGCTTTATGTTTTACCCCCTCATTCTACTATCTACTTTCATTTTTATAGGGTGAAAATTGGTTAAAGAATTAGTTTTAGCAAATAAAATCAAAGCAATAAAAGATTGTTTCATAGTCAGGGCTACTGCTAGTCATTAATTCCATTTCATTTCTTCTCATATTAGAAGCAATTCCACTGTTTGATGCTCTGTTTATTTATCATGAAAAGTGCCATTTAATAAATGACCAACCAAATGGGCTAATGAACATTTTATACTACATCAAATGTTTGTAACAAGACTCGTAGGTCTACTCTACAGTACCTACGGAGACTTTGAAAACCTTGGTCATGGGAATAAAAATATTGTTTGCCATCGGACGAAAATACTATGAAGATAGTTGATATTATTTACTGTTTCTGAACCTTTGCCCTCTGCTTTGTGGTTGATGCCTGGTTATCAAAGCTTGAACTTTATTTTCTTTTCCTAATGGATTATGTCAATAATTATTTAGTTCTTTGGGATCTGATTTTTTCTTCTTAATAAATCAGGTCCGAGGTTAATGAAGTCCGCAGGAAGCAAGCATCTTTAGAAAACAAGGGTGTGTTAGTATTCTTAGTGTGTTGTATTTTTTCATTGCTAGTTATATTACGGCTATTTCTAGATATGGCTACGAGTGTCTATAGAGTATTACAAAGTGTTAATAGAACAGATTGCTCCAGGAAATTTTGTGCCGTTAGCTCTTCATGGTTTCTCCTATTATTGAATTGTATCATTATTATTTTTATATTAACTCTGTGATAGTCCATTTTTTAAATATGTTAACTTGTGTGAGATGCTTGGTGATTGTGTTGCTTCTTTCAATATAGATATAGAAACTGTCTTAAAAGTTCTTTATTCATTTTCACTTGCAGTGTCTATGGTGGCTTTGGTATTGCCGGTAGTTTCAATTTTAAAATATTCAGGTTATAAAAAGGCTTCCTTCTGTTGCAATAAAAAGCCCCATTTTAGTATGAAAATAAACATAACTCTGGAGATAGATAACAGAAAATAGAAGTAATGCAGTTGATCAACATATGAAACCTAAAGAACTATATGTAGTCCGAATCACAAAATAAATGCTGGCCATGTTGAAGTTTTTGCATGATTACGTTTTAGGAAAAAAAATCTAATAGCTTCCTGTAATAATGTTTAGAAATTCACATTTAATAATATTCTTAACACTCTGGACTTTATATTGTAGGCATCAAAATGTCGTTGGTCCATGTGAATTTGAGTTTAATGGATAAAAAATATATGGTTAAAAAAGAAATCCTATTAAAAGTAATCATCCATTTTTCAATAAAAATTAACAAAGTTAGTTGATGCTTCACAATAATGCTATAATGATTCAAAATAAAAAATACGAATGTAGGCAATTCAATAATACAGCTATTTCGTTGCACACTAGAATGAACATGTTAAACGAAAATCTCTCCTTTTGTTTGAAGATCACGTGAGGAAGGTCATCTCCAATTGAACTATCAAGTAATATTATCCTCATAAACCCATAGTGCATGTTTCATGTTTGAAAAAAGAAATGGTGACGCATGTCAAACACTCTCATCATATCCGATGCAAAAGCAACAATGTCGAGCTTGTGTCTTAAGTATTGACGACAAAATAACATAGACGTGGATAAAAAACATGTCTCCAAACAGTTATCCTTTATGAAATAATCCATAAGAATGTCAAGTACACTAAATCGTTATTTTGAATGAAAAATATTCATAATTCCTTTGTGAATTGTTATTATTTCCACCTGATTTAAAGAGATCAGCAACTATAATTTACTAATTGAACACCAATATATAATTGTATCTCCAAATATAAACAAAAAAAAGTTTCAAACTCGGACAATCTGTAATTAAATGAGAATGTAAGAAATCTTCCAACTCGACAATCTATAACAGTTAATTTGAAAAAATAATGCAACGACCAAATTTGCGATTAAACATAAAATATACGGACCAAAAGTTTAATTAGACCTACATAAAATACGCCCATAATTGAGATACTCCAAAATGGTAGTCACATAAAGCCATCAGCGATGGTGTATTATTTCAATCATTACAGAACAAGATACATTGGGTTGCAACCAAAATGAGTGCATATTCTAGAGAGAAAAAGGAAACAATAAAAACTATTAAAGTGAAAAGAATATTGAATAGCAAAACATGATAAATGCTTCGTAAAAAAAGAAAAAGCAAAACATGATAAATGTACTCAAGTCCACCTCGATACCAAACTTCCGGTTAATGAGACGAATGCCCGGAAAACATATAATAATAAACTATAGTCGTCTTCTATTTACACAAACATTTCCTCACCTAAATATACCGGCAGAAACAAAGAATTGGGAATGACCGTATGAAATGGGGCGGGAGCAGCCTCACCCTCCAAAAATGTATCAAACAGTAACTGTCAAGCAATCACTAGTCAGCCACCTGTTAATATTTGTAACCTGAAGAACCCGGAGGAGCAGGAGGCAACCGATTAGGTGTTCGACGGCTGCCAGAGTTTGAACCAGAGTTCACATCACCATTTTGTGCAGGATCACTAGAATGTCGACTGTGACCATTGGATCCCGATCTTGATGAACCACTTCTACTAACAGGGCCATTGGAAGCTGCATCAAAGGCAGATCTCCAGTCATCACCAGGTCCACTGCTGCTTCTTGGGCTACTCTCTGCAAAACAAATAAGTAATGTAGGTACACTAAAAGGAAAAAGAAAAAGAAAACACACAGAAAGAAACTACTATCAACCGAGAATCCAAAAAAGGAAAAAAAAACAAAACCAGTTTCAACAAAAATATTAACTCACAATACAATTGGGTTCATTACCAGGACAAGTGAGGTTTGGATCTGTTTAAATTTTTTTTTTTTGATCGGCCAATGTTAGTTGTTAAATGTTAGTATTTTTGTTAGTGGAGGGATTCGAACCCACGATCTCTCCCTCCCACCCATCCTTCCCCTCTTCACTTTTTTCTTAACCACCCAACCAACCTTATATCTCCTGGATCTGTTTAAATCAAATGGCAAAGTGCACTTTACAAAATAAAATGCAAATTGTAACTGCTAATGAAAAAAATTCAGTGAATTTAAAGACATTCATAGACTGTTATGTGAATGTATTTTATTAACACTGGACAAAACTGGCACTACGTGCCTCTATGTAATCTTCAAAAAATTAAAAAAGAAAACGATAATAGAAGTTAAATAACAATGGGTTGTTTGCAAGATGTGACGGTTGCCATGGGTTGTTTGAAGAGTGCAGTTACAGGAGTAAAAAAGATATTTATAAAGGTAGTTATAAGGGTAAAGTGGGATAACAAATGTGTACACCAAAGCTTGGTATTCCCTATATATATAGAAGATAGATATAGATTAATAAATCGATGGTCAATATGTTCAGGCTATGAGTGTAATAGAAAATATCAGAAAATGGTACCATAATTCCTAATAATATTCAATCATCAATGACGACAAGCTTGGGCACTTAAAAAACAAAAGAGGTGCACAAATACGTTTAACTAATACTGATGACTCACCCATTCAATAAGTATGTAAATGAGTAAGAAATCAGCTTACACATACCTGCACTACCATTTGACCAGCCAGAGGCAGCAGCTGCTCGGGTGTCATGAATACTCAATTGGCGTGTCAATTTTGAGAGAAGCGATGATTGTTTCTGGATTCGGTCTCTTCTGCGCTTAACATTTTGATCTTCTAGAAGCAGTTCCTCAATCTTAGCTGTGCTTTGAGCACTAATCACAGAAACATACAAAAAATGTTAAACAGAGACCAACATCAAAGCAAGCAACTAAATATAAAAAATTGTCATTGTCATACAAAACTGTAACATAGAGATTAATTAGCATGTAACTTGTACATGAACACTTAAATCAATAATGAATTACGAAGCAAAATTACTGTATCTGAACACACACATATATGGGTTAGCATCCTCCTCATTTTTCTTTCAGACAAAATCTGTCATACTCAGTTAAATAACTGATTAATTGATAAAACTGCCTTTTCATTTTTTTCAAATTTAAATCTTCTGTTACTTCAACCATCTCTTTTCTCTCACATACAGCATGCATCCAGCAATATTTGCTTCAACCTATATCAGTTTTCACTCCACATTTGGAACATTGAAAAAGTTTGTTTGAAAGTGTTGAAGCACACTGCAATTTATGAGAAGAAAACAGAAGAGTAATGCCTTCCATGAGAAAGAAAGTGTGGACATGAAATATCTGTAATCCCCATCATGGTGTTTTAGAGTATGCACAAAAATTTATTACATTGGACTGGTGGGAAGAGTACAGAGACGTTTGAGCAAGAGAGGAGAAAAAATTAATAAAAGTCTGATATTTAGATGATTTTCCTGAATAGATTAACCAGCACACAAAAAACAACCGAACACATCCAGAAACCTTTTACAGTCTCTTTACATAACAATAACCAAGTTTTTCCCCACCAGCTAAGGTTGGATACATGGATCAAACAACATTAATGCTCAATTGTAAATCAAGTATGAAGACAAATGATTGACTTACAAGTCCCTATTAATTGTTTAGCCTGGTTTTCTTGGTCTTCTACCTCTAGTTATTGAGCTACCCTCTATCTATACTCTTCTTGGTTACATGTCTTCTCCACACATGCAGAGACTACTATATCTTCTACAAAATAGGCGCTACCCTAGCTTTTTCCCCTAATGCATTCATTCCTAATCTTCTCTAGTTTGTCCACTCATTCAATGCAACAACATCCTCATCACCATTACATTGAAGTTTTATTATTAGAATATTTTTTATTCTCTTGTTGACTTTTTATCTACTAACATTCGGTTCCATGATACATTGCAGGCCTGAAGCTGTGCGGAAAAATGTTACTGAAATTGTCAGTCACACTCCAGAAAACTTTTAGGAAATGGAAAGAGAATTTAAAGATATTTTATAATTTCTTTATGTTCCTTCAAAATTTTCAAGAATGAAACTGACAAATGCAAGGAAGAAATCTAATGCAAGAGAATAAGAATAAAAGGCAAAAACAAATATCTGAACCTGACAGAGCTATATAATTGATTCAGCATGTCTTCCTTAGCCTTTTCAACTTGACAAAGGACAACTGCCTGTAAACCAAGCAACCAGAAAATGCATCAAACATTAACTGGAAAAACTGAAAAAATTATATAAATAGCAAATGTTAAAAACAAAATCTTACCTTAGGTACATTAGCAGCTAAACTATTTAAAACTGCTTCAACATATCCACGAACTTCTTGTGACATCCATCGTAGTTCTTCCTCAGGATCAGCAGGTCTTCGAGCCATTGTGTCCTGAGGCAGGATATATCAAAATAAAATAATACAGTCACTAACCAAATTTTCAGGAATAACAATTTATTCTTTATTTATGTATTTTTTTTAAATTTTGTTATGCAAATCCTCAGCTTATACTGACTCAATCAAGAAACTTTAATGGACTTTAACAGAAATTAGACAAGTTCTGTGAATTGCTTGAGTGAGCATTTAGCATCCCTGACATTTATAAACACAAAAAGTGAATGAACTACACATTTTTACCAGAACAAAAAATAAAATTTATACTATTTCCTGTGACTAAACCACTCCAGTGATACATTTACAGATTTACCCCAAGGATATGTTAATCATTATCACAATTTCCAACAAATCTTTGATTACCTATTCTGTAAAGTTTTTTGTTAATTTTTTTACAGAACTAAAACATTAAAATAGCCATTAATGCTTGAGTAGGACAACATTAGACTCCAAGGCTTAGGGATGTTCACAAATTGATTGAATGTGTAGTAGGGTTGAATAGTTCAGTAGGATGAGTGTAGAAGTATTATATCCCTAGACTTGTTTGGTTGGGTTTGTGGATCCACCTAACAGTAAACTCCAATGAAAGCTTACATGAAGTTCCTTATATATTCAGTAAGAAAATATTAAAGATCCATAAATAAAATTTATAAATGTCATCACTTATTGCTTAATCTATACCAATATAATTCTGTCCAGGATGGGTGTCAACTCCTGGTGTAATTTCTGCTACTTTTGTTTGGCATAAAAATTGAATGCCTTTTGGCTCTCTTTCCAGTGTGGAAGGAAATGCTGCTCTAGTATTTAATAATTTATACAGTTTTCTTAAATAAGAATTTAGAAGGGAGGGAGAGAGAGAGAGAGACAGAGAGAGAGAAATCTAGACTCTGGAGATAATTTAGAGAATAAAAAATCTTATGATTCTTCTAGATTAGTATATAGGTTCATAAAAAACTCATTGGAGACTTTCCTGGGCAAATATGAATTGAGTGCAACTTCCTAAACACTAATACCCATGAACACCAAGTGTTTGTTCGGTTTGTTGGCCACAGGAATTTCCCAGATTGTTAAATGGAAAGTATGTGAGAGGAAGCTTTGAAATCAATGTATGTTTGGTGTGGGGAATCGGAGAACCAAACACACTATAAATGCATATTAACATGTGACAGAATCTACTGTTTCCTACGAACATTAAGTAACATTATTTCCAACAGTATCAAATGCATTTTGGATTTTATCTTTTTATCTAATAGTTTCTATTTTAATTTTTTAACCAACACCCTAATAGCACACAATAACAAAAAAATATAATTATATAGAAACAATGGTTTTTTAAGAGCCCAAAAAAGAAGAGTCAATTATGTAGAAATCAATTAGCGTAAATTAAAAAATCATAAGATTAATAAACTTATATTAAATGGTTAAATGAGGTACAATTTAAATTCTAAGAACTGACTTTAATATACAAGTCTAATGAATGCACCATAAAAAAATGTAACACATGTGATGAACGCCTTTAAGCCACAGAAACTAACCAAGGAACCATCAGAGAGGCTATGCCTCATTGTAGGGCCACCATCAGATGTCCTTATCTGTCCTCCCTTTGCTTGTATAACTTGGCTTATCTTTTTAATCCATTCAACCTTATCAGCTGCACTTTCAGCCTTCAAAACAACAGCACTGTGTGCTGCAAGAGAGAAACACATTGTAATTAAAATGTTTTCAGAAGTTTGTAAGAAATAAAAGTGTGCATGTACCATTGAAAGCCATATCAACAAGAGAATTTTACCTTTCAGAACGGTTTTATAAGGAACTCTACTGGTAATTTTAAATATCAGGTTGACTTTGCCAGAATCAGGTCCATTGGACTTTTTGTCCTTTGAGCTTTTGGATGGAGGATCCTCTTCATCTGCAACCTCTTCAATGTTACATTCCTGCATAGCAATTTATTTTGTATGCTTATTAAGACTGTCCTAGTGGGATTAGGATTTGTTGTTGTTGCTTATCAGGACTATAAGTTATGCATTACCCACTCATTGACATTATAAAAATCAAAGCCAGTACATATTGCAAAAGTGTGGAACTTCACTTCGGTAAATTACAATTGGATATTCAGTTAGCAAAAACCATAGTAAAATATAAAGCTTTAAAGATGAGTTCTAAGTTCTAACAAATTTAAATTGTGGAGCATCCACATCCAAGTAGAACATCCAAAAGATCTTACATTAGATTAAATAAGCATTTTCCAGCAGAAAGAATTTAATTTTTCCTTGTTTGTATATTCCAAACTTACTTGACGGTGACTCCATAAGCAATAATACAATATGCCAAAATCTCACAGATTAAGAATATCCTTAATTCTGGCCAGGATAAATAGACTAAAGGTTTGCAAACAAATGCAAAAGGTTTGATGAGTAGGTGAAGTGTTAAAGTCCACTTACCAACGCCCCCCCCCCCCCCCCCCCCCCCCCCCCCCCCCACAACAAAAAAAAAAAAAAGCAAAGGTTAATACTATCCCCCAACCCAGAGCCTAAAAAGAGGATAACATATTTTCCAAGGTTAGTATGGTTTATTTCATTTTTTTTATCCTTTCTACTGGCAGCTTATCCAGGAAATGGACTTCAGCCTGCCAGGCACCCCTCACAACTTAAGGCTGGACAAAACACCAGTGCTAAATTCCAGCGACAAGAATTCTAGTAAGCAAAAATCAAAATGATTGTTGGTTGTACATTACATAGATCTTACTGGGTACAAGAAGATGAATTGAAATTCTTAATTTCCAGAGTTGCTTCATATATGAATTAAGGATACGGATAAAAGCAATATAATGGTACTAGTAGATCTAAAATCCAAACATCTTACTGGGTAAAAGAAGAGAAATTCTTAATTTCCAGAGTTGCTTTATATATGAATTAAGGATGCAGATAAAAGCAATTTAATTGTACAAATACATCTAAAATCCAACGAACAAACATTCAAATAATTGTGCTTTCATATTACCTACTGCTTACTTGTTAAAAGTTAGAAATTATTAGTTTCTAGAATTTCTTTCAAATAAAAAGTAAGCATTTAATAATAAAGACCATATGCCATATGCCATTTGCATTAATGTAACCATCTTGCAATGTCAATCAACAAGCTAAAAGTAACATGTAGCCATGACATAGTAAAACTAAGCATGAAGTCTTCAATAGTCAGAATTAAAGGTAAAGGGGTGGTCCAATGCAAGACCTAGTGGGATATGGGGCGGGTAGATGTATGCAGCTTTATTGTAAATATATTATCCAGAAGGTTTGCAAACATGTGCGGAATGTGAATTTGGTACATGTCTCAACTTAGTAATAAAACTCCAAAATGTTTGCTTAGGCAAGGAGCAGACTGATTCAGCATTCATATTCGCATTTCGCATTTTGTTAAACATCAGTTGTATTTACAAAGTTACCATTGCTTTATTATTACAAGACTTCAAACAGTCAATGAAATTTTCATGGAAAAAAATCAACTACTCTACCTTGTTTCAAATCTAGAAAATAATAAATAAAAATAAAATATGGGGCATAATATTTCATATTTTAAAGGTTTTATAAATCATTATATTTCAAATGAATCCTTTTGAAGTCTAGTTATACATTTCCAAACACAATTAGAAAAACACAACCATAAGGGAAATTTTGATAACAATCGCTAAATTAAACTGGCCAAGTGCAGGCACCTGCAAAATCTATTCAAGCTATCATGAATTGCTTAGTTGAGAATTCCAACATGCACAAGACACAGTACTGTAAAGTTTATCAAATTATTGAATGTACATGATTAATTAAAGCACTTCATACCTCTAATGTAATAACACCGCGAAAATGTCTTTCCTCTTGTTTTTTGGTGTACCCAAGCTGTGAAGTGAAAGGTTAAGGTCAATATCAGTCACTAAATTGTATTAAAAGTGGCCAATTATATATCTCATAGCTGAATGAATCAAGATGCATCACAGATTCGAAAAAATATGATAAAAGTTGAAATCTGCAGCAGGAATTATCATAAGTGAAAACATCAATGAAGTGTTTTGAAGCAACATCATTAGTCAGAATATTTTGCGTTATTCTGTTATTATTCATATTTGGCCAGCTCATACATGTATTACTATTCTACTACTCCTAATTGTTGTGTTAGTTGCATCTAGTTAGGATGTCTTCAGACTATTGTAGGATATCTTTAACAGGATAAATAGTAGTTTAATTCCAGCTTTGTATTAATCTCATTTTACATAGTATTTCTATTTTCTAATTTCCTTTCCTTATTTTCTACCTAAATCCTATGCTTTCAACATGGTATCAGAGTGATAACATCAACCATTGCCTACTCCTGTTACAATACCTCTGCCTCATTCCAAACCTATAATACTCCTTTCTTGTGTCCTCTATTTTCACCCTGCTTTAACTTTCAGTGGCTGTCTCATGTTTTTAGGCAACTTCTCTGTACACAAGCTGACATCTTATGGCAGTTGGCTGTCATTTTTTATCAACCCAGGGCCATTTGGCCTGTTCCCTTTTTTTGTCTGAAGCTCACTGGTTTAATCAATAGAAAGCTCTTATACAACCACCACAAAGTTAATTTCCAATGAATATCCAATAATCCCTACTGCCTTTTCCTTCGGCTCCAACATCCATCATCCCTGCTTTGTTTGATTTCTTACTAGGAAATTACCACCGTGCCAATGTCCAACATTGTATATTTATCTATTTTTAGGTCATGGAGACCACATTATATTTAGAGTATTTTCTTCAAGTCAAGTGTCCCTATTTGTAATAAGCTTACAGGCTTCAAGCTAAGTAAACTAAGCTTGGTTTGTAATAGTAAACCTGTCATACTACAATATATTCTTGCTCATAATCTTTTCTCCCCTACTTTTTCACTCATCAGTCTAAGCATTCTAAGGCATGACTCCTTATTTTTTGTTTTGTAGGTACTTTTTTTTTTTTTTTTTTTGATCAGCAAAGATAATAAGTATATATATATAAAAAGAAAGTACAAGATGTACATTTACAAGCTTAGAAAACCCCGCATCTAACATGACAGAACTTTGGCATCCTAATACATGGAACCTGCCTGAATTAATATGCCAAAGGTCATACTAGTGACATGCTAATACAGACTCTAAGCCCCCCCTGTATACAAAAAACCGTCTCTAATGTGACTAGACCATTGGTAGTACGGA
>PYAF01003438.1:384431-412151 GCA_007407185.1 Glycine tomentella
CCCCCCCCCCCCCCCAACACACAAACTTTGTAAGAACTAAGAAGCATCCAAATATACTGCTTTCTATATCTCCAACTCTACACTGAAAAATATATTTTTGAATATTCTCTCTGGTGCTTCAACTAAATGAGTCTCCAACTTTTCTTGATAACTAGCTGGTAACGAAGGCTTTCCCATGTTAATTTATATGCAATCTACTTTACCTGAAATCCTAAATTTCCTATACTGAGTGGCAAGTTTGTATATATGTCCTATATGTTGGGAGTGTAAAGAATGATAAAACCCTCAAACAATTTGGGACATCACCTGGTTAACCACATTGTTGGTATCTTTCCGAACTACCTGATACTTTTCCCAATCTTGCAAGACTTTACAATGTTTTAGTGCACTCTGTTTTAATCAAGAACAAGAATAGCACTAAGCCAACTTAGAGACATCTATATTTGTATATCTAGAAAAAGCAGCCATGACTCGTGAGTCAAAAGACTAGCATGTCAATCAGAAAACAATGAAACCAGATGTAGGAATCATAATGATAAAAGCCTAAAAAAACTGTAAATAATTTATCAACTCGTCCAACAGTCACCAACCTTTCCTGTCTTTTCATTTAGCACAAACCATCGCCTGCTCCAACCATTAGTTTTTGCACTTTTCTTTAACAAAAATCCTGAAAACAATAAAGAAAAGTTGTTTTCGTTTATTAATAATTTTGAAATATATACTTTGGCACATTGCAACTTCCAAATTCATGCATTTAAGCATAGCTCCCATGCCATTCTAGGTTAGATAGCCAAGAAACAAAATTGAATGAGCTTTTAGTCAATTAAGTTCCTTTATGGAAATTCTAGAATAATAGTCAAGAATTTCTATAGAATTTTCAACATAGCAGCAATAGTAATCAATAGCAGTGTTGAGCAGCCACCCCCAAAAACCACTATGGCAGGATGGCCACTATATATATAATAGTATGTATTTATTTAATAATATTTTATTTTCTTTCTTCTTAGTATTACAACATTTATTCTATTTAATAATTTATATATTTGTCTGTATTATATAATTATATAATATATAAACATAATTATGTTTTAATATTTTTCTTTATTTTTTTAAACATTATAGAGCACCTTATAGTATAAAATGTGATTAATAATAATAATAATAATAATAATAATAATAATAATAATAATAATAATAATAAAAAAGCAAAATAAAGCCTCCCTAATTGTAAGACTATTTGGGGTGGAGAGTGGCCCAATTTGAGGTGCAGGCGCAACACCTGTCTCACCCAAAAAACCATGGGTGAGGAGGAAGTGGCTGCTGACAGGAAGAAAGAGCCTAGGGTTTTTCTTCTTGGTGAGAAGGTGTGACAAATTATAGGAGGAAACTAGAAAGAGGCTAGGGTTTATTTGGGTGAGAAGGGTGTTTGGCATGCACCCCAAATTGGGCCAACCTCCACCCCAAATAGTCCTACAATTGGGGAGGATTTTTTTTTTTTTTTATTATTACTCATATTACACTATCATAATACAATAAATGTACTCTATAATATTTAAAAATATAGAAAACAATATTAATACATAAAATTATATATTATATAATACAGACAAATATATAACATATTAGCATATAATAATTTACAAATAGAAATTTGTAATAACTAAATTAAATAGAATTAATATAATAATAAGAAAAATATATACATATATATATATATATTTAAAAATTAAAATAGTGGTCATCCCGTTATAGCATTTTGGGGGGTGGCCGCTGCACGCTGCTATTGACCACTATGATTTCCACTGAACTAATTCAGTACTAGTACCCAAATCACAAATCAATTCAAATTCAAAGATTATATATAATTTTTTTCTGATAATTCCAGGAGCATTCTGTCAAAAACTCAAAATTCAGAAAGAGTACCACCACAGAAAAACAACTTAAGAGAGTGCTAAAAAGGGGGAATTGAGACTGCAAGAAATTTCTATCAGCAAAATGTAGTAGCATACAGAATAGGACAGACCTGCTGTTATTTCTCCTTCAGAACCAGCAGTCTTTAAACCTGAGCCTTCTTGCCCTTCTTTCTCTGCCGGACCAGATTTGTCCTTTTCCTTCTCTTTCTTGTCCTCCTTCATTGACTTCATGCTTCCACCAGTTTGGGGACTACTGGCCTACAATAAGTTAACAATGAGCTATTTAAATTCAGCAAGTCAGAAAAAAAAGGAGTAAAAATAATCAACAAATCAAAGTTACAAAAAGCACCACTCATCATTTATTATTTTTTAAAATTTAATTACAATCCTTCTGTTACATTAATAGACCACCTACCCGGTTAAGTATAGATTGCTCAGCATCTGGCCCTTTTTTTGAGGATCGTCCCTTCAGCTCCTCCTCTCGACGTTGCCTTTCCATCCTAAAGTAAATAACATAGAATTACTAGATCAAGAACGGCTTCTCAAATATAAATTTGTGTGACATCTAGATGTATAATGTTACTTATAAGCAAGTACTAGAAAGAATTTCATGGTTAACTATGCAACACCCTATTCAAAATAACTATCAAATGAAAAAATGCAGCATGTTCATAAACAGTTGTCCTTGGTGAAAACTGAAAAGGACAGCATATAGATCCTGCTTAAAAATATTTCAACCAACAATTTGCTCTGTCAAGGTAAAAGTGGGTTTGATTTGATAGAGCCCAAGAACACATGCCCAAAGAAGATATAGACAAAATCAATTACAACATGGCCAAAGATATAGAGAATTTGCCGTATAATGAAAATGGGACACATGGAGAACATCCAAGAACACACTAGTGAAGAAATTTTAACTTAAAATTAACTTTTGAACTTGAAAATTATAGAACTACCAGACAACTTTAAATTTAAAGCTTCTATTTTTAGCTCTAATGTACCATTTAAGCTATAAAATAAAAAGGTCAGGTCAAACGCTACCTAAAAATGCCACAAAAGATGGAGCACTAGATAAGAACCGAGGCACAATAATTTGCAACAATGCAGTGGAATCCAATGGCAATTCTTCAGTTTCAGCATAATTTGATCATTATGCTTCAAAAAATGGGACCCTAATCAAATAATTTTTGCTTCAGAAAGGTCAATATGCTTTAAGCAATGGGACCCTAGTGGAAGTTTCTCTCAGACTTGTTACAGGGACCCAACCCACTCTTTACCAAGGTGAATTTAGTGGTGGAGTATTGATAGACTCCAATACCATGGTATGGGCTACAATGGTTGGGAAGTAGAAGGACAAACACACAGGGATAAGGAGGATAATATCCAAAACACAGGAAACCCAAGCTATTAAGTTTGGACTATGACCAAATGCTGAGCTACCAAGGAGTAATCAGAAGGAGGGGGTGAGAATTTAGTTGGAAAAAATGAGAAGGGAAGATAGGTAGTATGTGGTAGGCATGAATTGAGGGGAAAGGGGAATGAGTTAAGGGCTAGGACTAGAGGTTATGTACATCTGCAAAACTCTAGATTTATCTTTACTTTCTGCATTTCTGCTCTTTGGAGGAGTTAGTGTCTCCATTGTTTTTACCCAAAAAAAAAAAAAAAAAATTAGTTGCTAACAAATAGACAAATAAAGAGTAGGGAACAGATCACCACAATGAGAGGGGATCTAGATCCATTCAAGAAATACGTCCAAATTACCTCCTTTGTACCAAGCGAATGAAGTGTTGAGGTGGGACAAAAGCACGCTCCATATCAACTAATGCAACAACCATTTTCTTCGATTCATTCTTAAACCCTTCTAGTGCGGAAGTTGCAATAGCCACAACCTTCAAAGATTTTTAAACAACGTTATCTAAAAGAAAGAGAAAGTGCAGTCCCCACCTAAGGGATACCTTTAAGAAGAAAATGTACAAGGGAACTATATGCAACAAGAAAAAAGACTCAAATTTAAAATAATATATTAATAAAGGTATCAAGTAGAAACAGGAAAACAACAATGAAGTACAATACCTCTCTCTTGAAAGGTGGGTATCTTCCCAAACCAGGTGTAGCATTGGCAGCAGATGAAACAATATCTATCAGGACACGATGTACCTGGAGCATAAGGCAAAGAGAATGTCCATGAGTAACAAGTAAAATAGAAGGAACAAACTAAGAAAAATGCATACAGTGAATCAAATTGCAACATTAGCTGCAAGGTACGATTACAATGTAGGACTTCTGATAGGAACTCATTTTTTTTTTTTTTGATAATAAAGACAATGGAGACTAGCTCCTTACAAGAACATAAAATGTAGAAAATAAAAGATAAATCTAGTGTTCTGAAGATGCACATAACCACTTAGTCCAAAAACCATTCCTTTATTCCTCCAATTCATGCTCTATAATGTACTAAAATATTCTTGCCTCTTATATTCCCATAAGCCCATTTCTTCCCACCTGCATTCCATCTCCCACTATTTCTTTCCAGCCCAGCATTCAGTTATGCTCTATACATAACAACATGAACATTAATTTTATTTCCTATTCTGCCTTCTTCAGTAATAGTGGTCTATCAAGTTGAGTGGAATTAGAATCATACAATTGACACAGTCATCATTTTACATGTGCTGATAAGAACCTTGGGAGAACCACACCACAAAAACTAGCTGTTGTAGTCGGAGAGCCTAAGCCATGTAAACACCACACAAAAATCTCATACTTACAATGTGGGACTCAAGTCCCATACCTGGCAATTGGATCCTAACATGTTCTTTGAGAGGAATCCCAATAGTTATTCAAGAAATCCCATCTAAATTAAAAAATAAAAAATAAAAATGTATAGCTCCACTACAAGTAACATGTTTTCACAATAGGTGGAATGAATATATCCAGATGGAAGGGAAACGACAAAGAATATGGACACTAGATCCAGACTTCAAACCTAATTGACAAGCCAAATGAAAATATAAAGAAAAACACTGCAAGATATAAGGAACAAGCAACAATCATTTAGAAACTAGATCCAGACTTCAAACCTAATCAACAAGCCAAATGAAAATATAAAGAAAAACGCTACAACATATAAGGAACAAGCAACAACCATTTAGAAACTTGAGAGTAAAGTTAAATATAATTCAAGTTCATTCTACGCATAAAAAAATTACCTCATCAACACAAAGACGTGATGGCTCTTTCGCAAGCTCTAGAACACCTTTGATTAGAGATCTCAATCCCTTTTCAGGGGAAATAAGATAAGGCTGATAACCATCTGCTTCTAACACAATCTGATAATAGACAAAAAGGGTAAGCAAGAGCAATAACCAAAAAAGATATCAACGAAACAGTGGTTCAAAACTTACCCTCTTCACATTGTTGATATCAAAATGCCTATCTAAAGGTAATTGCTTCATTCTATCAGGAAATCTCCCCTCAAAACAAGAAACAATTTTCCAACCAGCTCCCTGCCAGATAATTAATAGTATATTAAAAAAAGGCCCAAGCAACATAAATAAAATTCATTATTCATTAACACAACATGAAAACAAATTGTCACCAAATGCTGAAATTTCAAAATAATTCACTAATCAATTAATCATAAATGAGACTTTCCTCATTTATTCATCCATCATAGCTGTGAGCTACATTTCAAATAAGCATTTGTGGTATTTGTTATGACAATTTAGAATTGGGTATGTCCTAGTATGTTGGGTCAGCTTCTTCATGTTCACTTTCAAGAGATTGGCAAGGAAAACAAAACTTGATGGCAATGTGTGGTCTAGGGGATTTTGCGGTTTGTATGGTTGGAAAGGAATGCTTGTACCTTCAAGGGTGTATATGTTCCTATAAATTTTCTTTGTAAAGAACTGTGCATTGTGTATTTCGCTTCACCTTTGTATGCAGTGCATGGTTTACAAAAAGATTGGCCGGCTCTTCTAGACTGTTTAGTTTTACAGGACTTTTGCTTGTGTCATTGTATTGGTTTGCTTTAATTGGTCTGAGGATTCCTTATCCTCCATCTCATTGTACAGTTTTATCTTTCTATTTCTAATACAACTCTCACAAAAAAAGTAATAATATTGTTAAAATGGGAGAAAACTAAGGAAAATTGAGTGAAAACCGTATGTTAGAGTACATAGTAGGTGCATGTTTATATAGGTTAATTACATTAATTGTAAATAAATTGAGGATATTCTGTTTTATCTAAATCAGAGATTATGTTCCTATAAACTGCAATTATTAATTGAATCAGAATATTAATTTTAATTTTCAACAAATATAATAATTTGCACTATCTAAAATTGCATTGTAGTAATAATAATAAATATTGCATGTAAACCAAGCAACCAACTACATTTTTTATCTGGAGCAAGAGCACCATAACAATAATTATGAATATTAAATGCAAGTTAATCTTTTCTCTATTGTAAAACCTCAAATATGTTCTTTCTCAATTCTAAAGCCTCTTGAGCTTCAACTTCTTAAAATTAAATTGGGCCCAAATTCCTTCAATAAAAAGTAACACCAGAATCGATATGGTACTATATACAAAAAATGAAGCTATAGATTAATTGCGGCTAAAGAAATAACATTCCCAATAATAACTAACATAAAAAATAAATCTAATTTTAATTAAATATAAAATTTTAGACAGCAAACCTCGCCAGTGGTAATGTGCTGTAGGAACCTGTCCTCAAATTCACGACAAAGTTCCAAGGCTATAGCACGCGTACCCTCTGAAGTGGTGACCATTGACTCACCAAGCCTCGCCAATTCATCCTGAACTATCTGAGACTTCCCTTGTAACCTTAACAGTGTCAGTAAAGTAAAGATTAGTAGAGTGCACTTTCTAACACAAATCATTTTAGTAAGAACAGATATTTACATAGTAAAAAAGATATGAAAATTAAAAACACAAAAGGCTTTGCATAAATGCAAAGTAACAAGAACCATTTATCTATTATACGGTTCTTATTTTCCCACTACTATAAACAAGAACCAAGTCAAAACAACAATACTTATAATTAATTATTAATTAATGAGAAAATGTCATTGCACTACATGGTACTCACCCAGATAGAAGGTTAGGAAGCCTAAGCTTCATACGATTCTGAATCTGGTGTGCCAGGGAATCCACTAAAGCGATCCTTCCAAGCTTACTCGGAGGAGCTCCTGTCAATATGGACTTGAGGCTTTCACTCTCTGCTCTCCATGCAGTTTCTAATGAATTTTCAGAACCAGCAGATCCAGACTGTGCCGTAGCTATTGAAACAGATTGACCGATCAGTGCAACCCAAGGGATATCCGATGTTTTTGCAGGACCCTGATTCAATAAGAGAGCTTGTACTGCAGCCAGTGCTTTTTGGTCCGATGCAGCTTGATCTATTTTACTAATAATGCCAATGGTTCTGGTACCTATGAAAATATTTTTTTGCCTATTTAGTCAATTAACAATGAAAAAACTAATACCTGATAGAGAAGGAAATCAGACAAGTACTCAAGAAAAATTCCATGAGTTTTATGTAATAATAATCCTAAAAAGAACCGTGCAAACAGTCTACCTTCTCCATCATATTCCTTTGCATATTTTAGGGCTCGAGATGAAGAAATTTCAGGTGCTTGAGCTGCAGGTACAATAACTAGCAAAATGGCATCATTATGCTCTGCATATTCGCTAACCTATGCAAAGACCACATGAAATAACATCAGAATCCCAAAACTGTTCAATGATAGCAAAAACCAAGAAGTTTAGGAATCAATTTGGGAAGGTTACCAGTGATTCATCCATGATGCGCTGATCCAACCCAGGTAAATCAACCAATTTAAGAGGTGGTGCTGGGAAGTGATAAGATGATAGAAAGAATGTTAGGATTTAGGAAACTTAGTTTACAAAATAAAAACGGTACGACACGTATAACTGGAGCCTGTCAATAAACAAACTCATTCACTCTTTCAGGGTTCAAATGCAAGGCAGCTTCCCGTAATTATCTGACATCATAACATATTAATTGCACGCAGCAACAAGAAACTTGTAAAGGACCGAAGGCTACTGTAATTTCAAGAACTATTTTTGACAAGCAAACTTCATTGTGTGGTTATGCATGGATAGTCCAAAAAGACATAATAACATGTTATGATATCAGGCAATTCACCTTTTCAAAGATGTATAATTACTCTTTCAAATTGCATAACCTGAAGATAGTAAGGTAAGTAAAACATATCATCAGACATCAACAAACCTGTGCTCGTGCGTAGCTTCAAATAAATTTGATCCCGACCCTTGCCGGTGGAACTCTTACTCAGTCTATCCTGCAACGAATGTCTCAAAGCACCTGAGGCAACAACAACGAAACAAAGCACGTGAACATGTCCATCAGTAAAAAAAATAAGCGAATTGCACAGATCAGCCACTTAGATGTGTACTGCGTGCAGTTTGAAGAAGAAAATAGGAACTGACTTGCGGAGACTTGCTGTGACTTGTTGTCAATCTGCAAGATAATGGATTTGCTGCTCAACGAAGTGTCTCGCTGCAGATCAATGCATATAGGAGCTCGAGTAGCTCCGTTCTCACCAGTAGGCTGCAGAATAATACAGAATTAACAACACTCACTCTCACAGTTTCGCTTTCATAACAACAATAAAATAGGGTTCAAGAGTGAGTTTGAAGTTTAAATTACCAAAACGGGATGTCCAATCAAACTGTTGAGAACTGCGGATTTACCAGCACCCTAAAAAAATTGGAATTGAAGTGAAGCGATGAAAACGACGACGCGGAAGAAGAGAAAAAGGAAGAAAAAGGAGACTTACAACATTGCCGAGTGCAACGACGTTGAGGAAAGTGGAAGGTCTTCGAGAATTGGAGGAGGATTCGTCGACGTCTTCGTCGGCGAGGAGCGCCGCGGCTTGGCGCATCGAATCGGCGAGCTCCGATAAGTCCTCGATCGCCGCCATGGATGATGAATCGATCAACGGATCCTAAACGGAGAAGAAGCTTAGTCGTCGAAACGAAACGAATCGAAGGAACTCGCGCCCGCCGGTTAAGGATCGATCGGAATCGAACCCTAAAACAGAGCTTGAATAGTAGGATCTGGAGCAAGGTATGAATCAGATCTCTAAGTTTCTCTCTCTAGAACTAAAGAAATGGGGGTGTCGTCTTGACTATATTGAAAGTTCTGATTCAGAGAAATTTCAAAAAGCACACACAACACTCTCTCTCTTGCGCGTTTTGAAATGGCAGTAGTCCCAGCCGTCTTGTCTTTTATTTTGAATCGTGATTTGTTTCAACCTAATTAACTTTTTTTCTCCCAAATTAAATGACCACCCAACGTCTATATACAATTTGGTTCAATTTATCATTCTATTTAGGGTAAAATAAAGTGTGTTTTAAAACTTACAAATCCTACTTTGAGAAGTCACAAACTTATACGTAGCTCTTATTTTTCTAATGAATAGATCAATTTTTTTCAATCTATCACTAATAATTAAATTTAAAATATGAATAAAACATAGTAATTGGATGAACTCTCCATTCAATAAGTATGTCCATTCCAAATATTCAATGCTCTAGTTAAATATGAAAAAGTCAAGTTATTAGCACTTGCATTATCCTTAGGTTACACTAATAACTTTTGATATTTTTCATTCTTTTAAACAATTCTCTAGGGTTATCCTTATGGTTTCACCTCTGTGGTAAAAAATCAAACAAAATTTCAATATTTTTTTTTATTCAATTCTCACCCTTCTATCAATGTAATGAGCTGTCACACACATATTATTCATATTTGAATTGACGTCCAAGTATTCGTAGTAAGTGAAATCATTTGTTTGTTTGGAGACAACATATGCTTTAATTTCTCTTTTTCATCAATAATTATTATCTTTGCAAGTGCTATTAGAGTCCACTCTTGATTAAAATCAACAAGTTTCATACTAACTTTATTAGGGTCACTCTCACTCTCACTTCCAAAAACAATTATCTTTTATTTTTTATCAACTTGTCTATATGGGTTTTTCTTACATTGTTGGAACACATGTCTTCTTAAGTTAGAAGTTTCATAGATAGAACTAGCTAATGTATATGATGCATTACAATACTTGCAATAAGCCCTATCATTTTCCTTCTTAATAAAATGTTCCCAAACATTATAAGGGGGTCTAGCAATTTTTTTCCTTATATCTGCTTGTGCATATTCAGGTTGTTGTCCTTGCACTTGTTGTGGTGGAATTTCGTATCCTTGTGGTTGTGAAAGAGCTTTTGTCCCTTGTTGTGATGGACTTTGAGTATGACATGGAGAGGGAGTGCTAATTGGTGGAATTGGAGATGAATCATTAACACTTTCTGTATCACTTCTATTTTTCAATTGTCTCATTTACAAATTCTAAAGAACCTATCCACAATATAAAAAAATAGAAGTGAAGTAACATGAACCTTGTTCATTGAACAACATAAACAACTTAAATTATTAAACAAGATATACTTAATACAAGTGATAAATATGAAAGTTCATCTCAAAAAATCCAGATTAAGTTGAACTAATATGCATTTGTGATTCCTCACACTTATGGACCAAAAACAACTTGACTGAGATCTAATTAATTGGCCAATACCTATTACCTAAACATGCCAATAGCTAGCTATACTGCAATTGATTGCATAATACTTCTACATCTTGGACCAAAGTATATTCAACTTCAATATTTGAGAGTTCCCTTATCATTGTTTTTTAGTTGCCAGCCTTATTATTTAAGCATTTTGAGAATAGATGAAATTTGATTTTTAAGCACGTTGTCATTAGAAATAGTCAACAAAAGACATAAATAATTACTTCTCTTCTCTTGATCGAACTTTTTTCTTCTGTTTCTTCTTTTTCTTCATACAACTTTTCACCCGGTAATGTTGGACATTGTCCAAGTACGAATTAAAGTTGATAAAATGGGGACCGAATGGCTAAGAAAGGGTAGCAGAAGCATAAATAGCACAACAAAATATGTGATTGAAGAATTGAGCTGATAAAAATAATGAAAACAAATAAAGAAAGAAAATTACTAAGATAGTACAACATAAAATTGAGTAGTATTTATCAATTTTTCCTAGTTCTAATGTATTTATTTTTCTTTTTCATTATGTCAAAAACTAAAGGTGTTCGTGAATCAATCTAACTTAACGTGAATAGAAAGTTTTAACTTAAAAATTAAAATCTAAAACATATGAAAACATTTTTTTCATACAATCAAAAGTTCAAATTATAGATTGATTTTTTCTATTGAAATATATATCCAAATTAAGAGCAAAACTTGCATACATAAGTTACATAAGTGGTCATAAACACAAAAACCAGAGAAATAATGAGAACGTGATATAATGAGGAAGAAAAAAAGGAACAAGCGTAAGCGACCATTGGATCCTTAATTAAATGAAAAATAAAATCTTTAGATTGAATGACAGATCGATACATATATTGCTCCATGCAAGTGGCCTATTCTATCGGCATTTCCACATTAATCAAAATCTGCTTGCAACTATGAGCTAAGAAATATTGCAAAACAGAGTATATACCTCCATATGTGGACAACTTATATGCAGACTTGGGCAGCAATGTTGTGTGGTGGCACGGTACTGCTCTATCAAAATCACGCGGTTGTCATCAAGTAAGAAAGAGAAGTTTTATAATCCTAGAATAAAATAACAAAGAGGAGGAAAGAAGTTGGCTTCAAAATGCAAAGACGAGATCAAGATGGGTAATGAGTTTACTTTAACCCCCAATAGTCCAACTTATTTAATTATTATTATTTTATTAAAAATATTTAAAAAATAATACAATATCACACATTTTTTTATTGTCAAATTATTTTTTTAATTTTTAAATTTTAATATATATATATATATAAATGATAAAATTTATATTTTTTATTACAAGTTCATGATTCGGATCATGAATCTATAAATCTAAATCCATGACCTAATTCATATGTGAACGATGATTAGTTCGATTCAATTTTAATCCGTAACTCTAATTATTTGAATCAATTTAAATCAATTTAAATTCACATATGATCCATATCCCTGAACATCCCTATTTCTAATTGGACTAAATTGAATTGGTTGATTAACATCCCACTCCTAACTCTTAGTTGTCTGCCTAGGTTACCCGTTAGTTAGAACATAAAAAGAAAAAGGGAAAACTTGGCGTGTCCTCTGATACACAGAACAGAAGAGAAGTGAGTCGCAGTGAGTGAGAGAATGTTCAAGAAGGCGGTGGAGGCGAAATCTCACCAGAGGTTGTCTGGTGCGGACAGGAAGAAGCTGAGACGAAGCATTAAGGACAAATTCCGAAGGGTTTCTGATTCCGACTTAGACGCCTTGCTTCCTCCCAAGGTAAATCAAATTAATTAACTCCTCATCGATTCATTCATGTTTCTTTGTTTCTTTTCATATATCATACAAACACACTGAAGAATTAAACAGGCAGAGATTACAGTAGCCAAGCTTCAAAACCGCGTCCATGTTTATGCTGTGGAAGGAGGCTTTCCAATGTTTTTCGATGTTGATGGCCGCGGCTCAGACATTTTTCCTACAGGTTTGCTGTCATTTCATTTTATTTGCTAATATTTAATAGACCAGTTAGGAAGTCACACATCGCCTATCTCAATTCTCGGTGCATCTTATATATCTGCGACAACTTCACCTAATGTCAATTGATTTTATGCTGAAATCTAACAATCTATGAAGCCAGACTCTCACATGAACATATACACTTCGTCACGGCTAATGTCTAATATATAAGACACGGGGACACTGCATACATACAAAGAGAGAGATTCTAATTAAATGAAATATGAGTAACATAACAAAATATCTAAATTGATTCTATATTCATCTTTTTAAACTATTTCAAGTGTATTTATTGTATAAAGGTGATGACTTAAGAGTTCAAGCCAACAAAACATATTTTTTGAATCAGACACCTAATAAGAACAGTCAGACAAGCGTCAAACAAGTGTCCGGGTGTGTCGGTGTCAGAAACATGTCCGTGCTTCACAGTAACAAGACAAAAACTATGGGTTCTGAGATCTAAAATTAAAATGACTGGATGCAGTTTATACACTGTGGACGGTCCCTGAGCTACTGCCAGTTTTTGTGCTGAAGGGTGGTGAGGTATCGCGGTTCATTATCGGAGGAGCAGACTTGATGTTCCCTGGTATAACTGTGCCTCCCGAAGGTCTTCCTTCCTTTCAGGCTGGGGAACCTTGGGCTGTCAAAGTACCCGGAAATCCTGCTCCCATTGCAGTACGTAATGTACTTTGCTTCTTCGTATTGTATTATCAAGTTTAATTTCTATGCACTGTCAATGTAAAGAAAAAATTATATTGTCAACCAATCAGAAACCAATCATGGTCATGCTTTTTTAAGGTAGTTATTGCAAAAGTTAACAAACTTACTATAGATGGCTGTTTGTGGTTGGATTGGATGGCAATATAAAAAATGCTTTACGTTGTTAGTGCATGCACTATTTAATATTCCATAGGTTACATTTCAGCTCAAAATTCATTGATTCTCTTGAAGGTTGGGAGTACTACAATGAGCAGTGCTGAAGCATTAAAAGCTGGATTACGTGGAAAGGCACTGAGAATAACTCATTACTATCGTGATTTGCTTTGGCAAGTGTAGCTAGAGACAGCTTGATGATCCTTTTATTCAGTACAAGTAAAACAAATTGAATCAATCTGCTTCATTGGATTTGCAGGGAATCTGCCGAGGGGCGTTGCGTGCCTAATGCAGGTTTTTTCGAAGATGTTGTCTTTGAGGATCCTTCTTTGTTACAAGCTTCTCATGATTCTGATTTGACTGAGGTTGTTGGTGAGACATCAATTGATCAGCAGAACAACCCAAAAAGTGATGGACCGGAGGAATCTCTGGATGTAAATGAGTTCCAACCTGATTCTAACCCTGCATTGACAATGCCAAATGGTAATGAAAATGATACCACTGCTGAAGTAACTGAAGGCGTGGCTGATTTGAAGTTACCGGATACTGCCTCTGCTAATGACCCAGATGACCAACAGACTCTATTAACTGCAGATGTAAATTCCCTGTTAGATAAGTGCCTTCTTCAAGCTTTGCACACAACGGTGAAGGACAAAGATCTTCCCTTGCCTGGAAGTACTCTATGGTGGGATTCTCTCTCTCTTTGCCTATTGGTTGACCAAGTTGAACCATTTGAAATAGATTGACCAAAAATTCTAGCAAATCAAGAATTTCAGTTGACAATTAGGTGTAGTTTAGGGATTTTAAAAAGATAGTTTACTCAGTAACAATGGCACCAAAATATGATCTCTGTGGAGTGCACTTTCAATTGGATGAGATCATGAGAACTTTGGTAGTGATTTTTCAAGACCTCCATTTTTATACTGAGCAGGGAATTTAAGCTAAATTTGAAAATTTAGCTCTGGACATCAGTGCTGAAGAATTAAACATTGAATTTCTGTTTGAAAGGATTTTAGCTGAGGGCATGAAGGAAAACTATTTTAATTGAGTTATAATAAATAACTTTCCATTTAATCTAGTTATTGTCATTTGAGGACAGCATAATATATTTGGTGATTGCTTTGTCATTTGTATTCAACATTTTTTTCCGACTTAAATTCATTTCAGTTTGTATTAAATATACACTGTTAGTTTGTGTTGAATTGAAAAGTCAGGCTTACCTCCAGTAATCTAATAATTATTTGTTTTTGGGCATTGCAGGTCAAACCATGTATTGCCATGTAGGCCTTCAGGAATCACTTTAGACATAAAAAAATCTTCCTACAAAAAGTTATCAAAGTGGTTACAAGCAAAATCCACCTCTGGCTTGGTTTGTCGTTTAATGCTTTCTTATTAATTGGAAGTTTATATAACAATCTGCATTATCCAAATTTATGAGCATGAGAAAAGATTGAATAGAAAAATGGGGATTCGACATTCTAAATTTTCCTGTCTTACAAGCTTTTTTTAAAGTTTTTAGTGAATGAATTGCTTTTGGAAGGTTATAGCTGCTGAAATCAACTCAATGAATGATTCTCAATTTGGGATGTTTCTTCTTCTTCTTATTTTTTTTTTGTCAGCTTGGGATGTTTCTTATAATGTTGTCTTTCTAATGTATTTAAGGTTGATGATGCATTGGAAATTTTTTAGATTACTAATGTAATTAAAGTTTGTCCATGTATTCTTGTGAAATAAGCTGCATCATGGGACAAACACAAGATTAAATTATGCATGATAGTTACTTATATGTCCATTTTATGTATACATCAAGAACAAAATGTATTGATGATTTTGATTTTTACTGTGTGTGGTCCTTTTGATCATTTGTCTTCTACTAGTAAAGCTTTCTGCAATGCTGTTTCTGGATTCTTTCTTCATATATATTCATATCTGCACAGATATCAGTGAAAGAAGATAAACACAAAAAGGAAGTAATGCTATTTTCAGTAAACCGAAAACATGCTGATTATTCATCCTTTAAGCCTGAAAAAAGGCAAGTGGAGAAAAGTGAGCAACCCAGCGTTCAGTCTGCCAATGAAATTCATTCATCCAAAACTCTTGAAGTGGCTGAAATCTACAAACCAAGTGTACATGTCAATTCCATATTTTCATCTGTAGGAGCTGACACGGGGAAACTTTTTAGTGCTTCTGAAGCTACTGATATTGTCTTCAAATATGTTGAAAAAGAAAATCTTGTGAAACCAACAAATAAATCCATTGTGGTTCTTGATGTAATATTATGTGATGCACTGTTCAAGGGGGCTATTAAAAAAGGAACAACATATCCTACAGAAATTCACAAGAAGGATTTAGGATCAACATTTGTGAGCCGTATGCAGCCTCATCATGTTGTGACAAGAGGGAATGAATCTGTAGTTCGTAAAGGTGCCCTTAAAACAATTCAGTTATTGACAGAACGTCGGCAAGGCAACAAGAAGGTAACCAAACTCTCTGGTATGGAATCTTTTCTTATAGATGCTGAAGCATTGGCATCAGAACTGCAGAAGAAGTTTGCTTGCAGTACCACTGTTGCAGAACTACCAGGTATGTCTTGGTTGCATTCAAGTTTTATTTTGGCTTGTGCTTTGTTATCCTCAAGAAATATGGGATTTACGAGCAATATGAGTGTCTTTATTCCTAATGTCTGCTAGATGTTGCTTTTCTATGTTTAAATCCAATCTCATATTGTCGTGTCTGATTAATATATCTGCATTCATATAGAATATATATTTTTGGTTTTATCTTTCCATGGTTGATATAGAACATAGAACTACATTTTGGTCTCAAAGGTGGAAAGAGAAAAAAAAAATCCAAACTCTGATGTATATTCCCCAGCTGTTGCATCTTCTTACTTTTCTTTATGTTGGTCTTGCCTTTTGATAAGTCATATAGTCATTCTTTTTCACATTAACAAACATTTTAATGGTAATATGTATGAGCTAACTTGCTAATGAATAATGAGGAAACAAGGAAATAAAGACATTATACCACCAAAGGATTTATTTATTTATAAACAAACAAATTGAATTTTTACCAATAAAAACTAAAATAAAAATAAAAAAATATGGAAAATATAATTGGGAAAAGTAATTAAACAAGACTTAATAGAGTGAGATATTAATTGGCGAATAGTGTGTCTTAGGACGGAGTGGAGAAAAACTATAAGCTTGGTGGAGGGTTAGATCCGTTATTATCTCTATGTTCTAGACGGTCCCTTTTTAGTTCTTTTCCTCTTATTTTCCCCCATCCTTCTTTTACCCTTTTTTTCTTTTATCTTATTTTATTTTCTTTTGTCTTATTTCCCCTTTTTTCTTCCCCTCCCCCTCCCCCTTCCTCTTTTTTTTTTCTTTCAATTTCCTCATGTCTATCATTGGATTTATCTACCACCGACCTCAAGTAACTTGGGTTAAAGGTGTTGTTGATATTGATTTTAATGTTGTGTGGAAAATATAAGTGATTGGGGAACTACTATTGCAAAGCGCGTTTTCCTTAAAACCTGGTTGTGTGAATTCTCATGTACCATAAATAATATTAAAATCATTGAAGTGGTACAATCTGTATTTGCTTTGTAATCCCAGGTTATATTTAATTCTATATATTTCATTACTCATTATCGTATGGATTCTTGTAAATAAAGAAGAATGAGAGTTTGAGGGTATTTATTTTCTGTTGCAAGCCAAAGTTGGCAATTGTAGTACTATTGGAGGTGTGACAGATTGAGGGTATTTGTTCCAGCACTTGGAGGGTAGATAGTAAGGGGTCATATTGGAAACTAAACTGATTTAGATGGTACTAGTGGGGGAGCTTATGCAGTAAGGGTGACCACTGACCACTATGATCACTTTTGAGTTTATAGTTCTATTTTGATAAATGTGTCAGTTTCTTTCTGAATGTAACAAACTCAACAAAACCAGGGGATTAGGCTTGCATGGGAAACTAAACTGATATAATATGGTACTTTTGGGGGAGCTTATGCAGTAAGTGTGACCACTGACCACTATGATCTCTTTTGAGTTCATAGGTCTATTTTGGTAAATGTGTCAGTTTCCTTTTGAATGTAACAAACTCAACACAAAATCAGGGATTAGGCTTGCATGAGTAAAATTTTAATGTACTTTTATTTGCTCTTCCATATCCTTTACATCCTTCTGTGATAGCAGAGTAGGAATTAGGTGAACTAACAGTGAGTGTATATATTTCCTTGTTTATTTCATCAAAATTTTGGTTGGAAATGGCTTGATGAAGATGGTCAGAGACTACACCCTTCCAACATTCATGGTTCTGACTTGTCAAGTTTGACTTTCTAGTTAAGAATAATAAAATGATACTACAAGTTTATTATATTGTCTATCTGAAATTCTAAAGCATGTTTGCAGGTAAGAAAGGGCATGAAGTTTTGGTTCAAGGAGGAGTTATCGATGATTTAGCTAGGCATTTGATCGAACAATATGGAGTTCCAAAGAGATACATTGAAGTTCTTGATAAAACCAAGAAATGAGCTACATAGAATGTTTTTATTTTTATTTTTATGTAACGATGATGGGATTGCTTTACTTAGATGCCGAGAGACGTGTATGTTCTGTAATTTTCGTACACTGCTTTATTGGGTTGAGGTGAATATAAAAGGAGCGCGATAAGAATATAATTGGACAAAGCACACATGCTCTTTTCAATTCAAGGAATTGTTGTTTCAAGTTTATTGTTATACTCTGAATAGAGGAAGTCACCATTCAGATCAAACAAACTTGATCAGTTGAGGCAGCATTCACAATTTTTTCACTATATGAAAGCAAGACTAAACTCTCCCTTTAATCTTTGAGATTGAAAGTGTCAGATACTGTTTCTTTATAAAACCTTCTTTAGTCTCTAATTTTCTAACACATTTTTTTTGAAAAAAATTTATTACTCAATTTTTCATTGACAAAATAAACGAGTTTTTGTGAAGTTTGAGGCTAAAATGAGAGTATTGTGATGTCAGAAATTAAAGTAATTGATTTATATTAGTTCAGGAACTAAAATTGAAATTTACTAGAATGACTTAGAAATACAACATTAGAAAGTGAATAAAAAAGTAGAAACCAAGAGAATTTAAGCTAAAATAATTTTACGCAAGTTGATTTTGATTTACTAGTTTGGTGATTATTTGGTAATGGTATAACTCTTATGTGTGAAAGGAAATTTTTCTACTGGAACCAAAATCTCACGAGGTTATTAATTATCAATTGCCGGTAAACATTTTAAACGAGTATATATATTTTGTAATATAGCTATTTACCTTCTAAAATTAACGCAATATGTTTTTTTTTTTTTTTATAGGAACAAATCAAAATTAAGGGCGGGTTTGGAATTTTTATATAAAACCTCAGAAGTTGGTTTTTTTTTTCCACACAGGAATTGGTCAAATTACAAGTATATTCTCTCTCCAAGTGAATTATACTTGAAAAGCGAGTTTGGAATTTTACAATTCTTATCCCGAAAAAAGTTTTCACTAACTATCATTTTTAATTTGATGATTAATTTCATAATTTATGTAAATAAATGTGTTAAAATTTAAAATAAAAATGATTTTCACTAAATAATTTAATCCAAAGATGCAATAGATTGATAAGTTAACACAGACGCGGAACAACAGAATGGAAAAGGGAAGGTGGATATATAAACACCCTTTCCCTCCAAAAACGCTTTATATAAACGGTTTTCTTTTCAGCGCGAAACTCGAATTTCGTGTTCTCTGATCGCGGAGGAAGATGGAGTACTTGCAGAACATGAAGACTCTGCGCTCTCAAATGAACGGTACTTGCGAATCAACTCACAGCCACTTTGTTAAATTTTTCAATCGATCTGAAATGAAAATTGAAAACTGAAATTGAATTCAGATGTGGAGGATGAAGCGGCGAAGATTTCGGCCGAAGAGGAAACGCAATTGATCAACATACGCACTTTTGAAAACGACATCCACTTTGGTCAGCTCTAGCATTTCAATTTTCATATCGTTTTCTTCCATTTCGGAGCACTCACTTACCTCACCATTATTTTATTTATAGAATTTGATTTCTTTGCACTTTTTAAGTTAATAAAAAACCATTGACGATATGATTTTTAAGGTAACTACTGCATATTAAAATTAAATTTTATTTTAAGGAGATACAATTTAAATTTATTTGTAGATCATGTTATACAAATGAATGTATCATTGAAAAAGAAATATGTTTTAGCTGTAATGATTAAGTATAAATACGTTTATAAGTTAATAAAAGTACGTACAGGAACTACGATTTGTAATTGAATGATAGAATAATTTGTTCTAATGTCATTACATACATTATTTACTCTTATTTATAAATTGTGAACTGAATCTGCAATTTCAAAATGACCACTACAGCTTAAATGTGAATGCGTTCGATTTTTTATTTTTATTTTTTATAATTGAGCTACCTCTTTAGTCTTTTCTCCGTTGTGGTCAATGGTCCTGCTCAAGTGGAAACCGTGATATGTTCAATGTTATTATTATCACTTTAAGTGATAAATATAATGCCTGCATAAATTTCCGTATTTCATCTACATGTTAAGTGATATGCTGTTACACTTACACTCAGTCACTTGGTACACAAAACTCAAATTTGGTAGCCTTCTAATGCATACTTGCAACAATAAAGTAAGAGGAATGCTTAGGGTCACATCTCTCATTGATGTAACGGTGAGAGTGTTTAAGGGAGTGTCTTTGAGAGTGTGACCCTAACCCTAACATACCTCATAAAGTAAAAATAAAAAATAAAAATAAATTAAAAGTCGTGCTTTCCAGGTTAAGTCTAGAGTTAATGTGGGTATGTGAAGTGAAAACTTGATAAATCTATATGGGGCTTTAGGATTGGTTATGAAGAATTTTTACCTTGTTGCTTGTTTTGACACGCTCCTTATCTGATGCCTTGAGCTGTGTTGTTGTCCTTGATGCTCTACAACAGACTTTGGATCTTATTCAGCAAGAGAGAGTTGGGTCATCTGCCAAACTTTCAGAGAAGAGGTAAGTGAAGATACTGGGGGAATAATCTTACACATTTGATGGGTATTCATCTAATTTGTTTTACTCTTTCAGAGCCTACTATATCAAGGTTGCAGAGGACATGAATGCCAAATTACAGAAGCAACAGGTTCGCTTTCATTCTTCTTGGTTTTATTGGTGTGCGACCTTTGGAGCGCAGGCTCAATGCATGAAGTAATATCTGTGAACAAGAGAACAATTAGCAACAAATGTTGACATCAGAGGGTTATTATGTTTGGGAAACAGTTCCATTTGAAATACATACATGTTCTGCATGGAAGAATGGTGTTTATCTGTTTTTGACTCAAAATTACACCCCTGAACAAGACAATAAGCTAGTATAAATATTGAGTGCTCTTTGGGTGTTTGAGGTTGTAGGGTGCGGAAAAGTGTGGAAATAACTTTTTATTATTAAATATTATGTTGAAGTTGCATTGGAAATCACGGGAGAATTCACTGCTACACTTCCAATAGAAAACTTTCCAACTTTAATTCATTAAGGCACTGATTAGCATTTTCCTTAATGAAATCATCCCAAAAATATGATTTATTTAGTTCAGATTTTATTTCCAACGATTCTTTTGATTCCCATGATATCAGTTTATTTTTACTTATATTCAAATCTGGAGGGGCTACATTTTATTCACTGAGTAAATCTATTTTCCAGCATCCTTGTCCCGTTAATTTTATCCTGTTACCAGCTCTGCTTTCATTTTTCATGCGAGTTCTTTCATTCAGTTTGTTGCAACTTGTACTGAAAAGAAATCTTTGGCAGGAATGGGTCAATACTAAGAAGGTTAACAGGGAACTGAAAAAGCATGATTTGGTATGCCTTTTTGTTATTCGTGCAAGTAACTTTAAACAGTTTATCAGGAATACCCATATATATCCTTCAGTTCCTCTGAAAATTAGAGTCCTTGACTCCTTCGTATGCGTTTGAGCAAACTTCTTGAGGTTGCTTATTTATTAGGAAATAATATAACTTCGTCCAATAAATTATTGACTAAAAGGAAGAAAAAAGCAAAGAAAATTTCCTCCGATTCTCAGGTTTTATTTATTTAATTTATCTACTTTTGTGAGAAGTCTCTCCTTATCAATTCCATTTTGAATTTATGCAGGTCACCGGAAAGGCTGTTGGGCAAAAAATGTGCTTGTGGAGAGGAATACACAGTTGCAGTAAATATGTAATACTTATAAGAAAACATGAAACTTCAGGAGGCTGTGAATTTAGTTGTTCATGTTGATCTTCATTGAATAGTGCTTTGGTAAAAAATTGACTGAATGGTTCCTTGACTTTTGATTGTATTTTCCATCCTGTATATAGATTAATATCAAGATTTTTGACTGATTTCTAGGCTGATATACTGGGATTTACAGCTATTCAATCCAAAAGGAAAAAACTGTACAAAATAAATGAGAGTTTTATATGGCAACCCCCCTGAAATTGATGTTGGTTGATCAAGAAGCATCAATTTGTGAACAAGAAACATATTAGTTTGTCTATGGAGAGATTTGGTAGACATATCAGCCATTTGCAAAGCTGTGGAATTTGGAAACATGTGAAAGATAAATGACCCAAGTAGTATCTACAACTTGACAAATATAGTGATAATTCACTTCAATATGCTGGTGCCATGGTAGATATTAGATGAGTAGCTATTTGAATGGCATTTGTGTTATCTGCATGTAGAGGAACGGGAACAGTTTGAGGAAAGCCAAATTCAATCAACAATGACATTGCACAATATTCAGACTCACTGCAGGATTTGGATTTTGTAGACAATATACTGCTTCTTATGTTTTTACATGATATCAGAGTCTACAGGAAATATGCACCAATGAATAATATGGACAACTGGTACAATAAGCATCACTAAAAGCAAGAAATGCATAGGAGACTGGGCATGGAAAATATACTATGACATAAGGAACCTGGTAGATATCACATGATGCGGCTGCGGGGAATAATAGCCAAATGTAGATGTCATGGAGAGTGCACAAATGATAACTTGCTAATCAACAAAAGTCATATGAGGTTGATTAGACATTACATAAATTAACTTCAATGATACAAAACTACATGAAAATTTCAAGAACGGAGTCCGTCAGTTATAACACTGCTTAGATATTTTCACTTCAAAATCGAGATAAAGAACATTTCCTACCGATGTGGCAAACACAGCGAACCTACAAAAGCATCATAAACTGACCCAGTTATGCATTTTACCCAGATGTGTTGTTCTTTTTCTCTTGTTGAGAAAATCTAGAAAATTTCTTACCAAGCCCTGTTACACATTTTACACAGATAAGTTGTCCTTTTTCTCTTGTTGATCCATGGTATCACAAAGTGCTATTCCTGTGGTCTCTGGCAAACAGACTAAAGTCAAACAGGATGATATTATAACTACTCCAAATACGCCATAGGAGAAAATATCATTTTTCCTTCCTGCAGATATCAAAAATGGGCTGAATATGTTACCAAATACAACTGCTTGCCTCACCAATGAGGTTGTGGTGTTCCTTACACTGGTGGGAAACAACTCTATAACGTAAATGAGAAAAACATTATAAGCCGTGACAGCACTAAAAAAGGCTACCAATGATATCCCGACCTTAGCTACTTGCAACCCACTGCCTACGACCACACACAATACACAGCATATCCCACTTGCTACTGAAAATGAAAGAATAGATGGCTTTCTTCTGTATTTTTCCAAGAAGTAGGTGGCTACACAAGAAGGTATTTCCATCAAGGCATTAAACACAACGGCCAAGTAAATGTCGAATCCCAAGTTCCCGACGGCCAAAGGCATGCCAAAATACACCATTCCAATCCCAATACCAAGCACCATAATGGCCACCATCCGTTTAAGAGCCCAACTTCTCTCAAACAACTCTGCTATTGATGAGTAAAGTCGGAAAGTTGTATACTTCTGTTTAGCAGCAGGAACTTTCAGCAGGCTAGCAGTTAAATTAGCACCATTTTCTACTGAAGAAACTCTGTTAAGCATTGCCATGGCTTCTTGCTCTCGACCTTGCATGAGAAGCCACCTTGGAGACTCGGTAACAAAAAGGTAAGCAATGATAGAGTAAAAAATGGCAGGAATGGATGTCCACACATAGAGAGTTTTCCATGAAGAATTCTTGTTTATATAAGCTATTCCAGGCAAGACCGTATACCCCAATGTGAAGCAGAAATATTCGACAATTCCCACTGTGAACCTCCACTCAGTGCTCACTTTCTCAGTCAGCAGCACCAGAACACATGTTCCGATGGATGAACGCCAAAACCCGATGAGGAATTTAAAGGCGGAGTAGATCCAAACATTGGTAGAGAAGACAATGAAGATAGAAGATATGGACATAGAGAAACAAGACAGCACGAGGAGGTTCTTTCTTCCAAGAGATGTATCAGCCAAGGAGGCAAGAAGAAAGGAACCGATAAGGCAACCGGCGAAGAAAGAAGATTGAGGTAAAGCTGTGATGAAGCTGCCTACACATTCAAGGCCAAACTGTGATATGATTGTCTTAGAAGAGGGTCCATCCCATGCCCAAGAGGACTTTGGAAGCTTGCATATGTCAGAACGTGATGAGGTGCATGCTGTCTCTGTGCAGTGCCATGTTGGATATTCGTCGGAGTAGATTGCCATGAAGGATTGCTGTGCATCAAAGAACATAGCAATGGACACAAGGATGCATTGCACCATCCCCGACCACCCCAATTCTCGCAAACCATTCTCTATCGCTTCATCCCATGAGGGAATCAACTTTTCCTGCACAATACAATCAGAGTTTCTTAAAATTGGAACTGAATCTTCCATTTCTATTTCCGCCTCTCTAATAACTAAACCCAGAATAGGTCTATATAATGTTATTTACTGTCAGGTTAGCCATGTTAGACTTAGACCCAAGTTTTATGGCAGCGAGCCAAGCTTAGCTATATATTATATATTTTTTATTATGTTCAGTAAACTCAATATTAAATTAATCAACAAGTTGGGAACGCGTAGTTGAATTTGTGAGTGCCAACTTGGCTATCATTATCAGCACTCAGGTTGATAAAAAACTATGACAGGAAATCAGTAATCGTATCTATTTTTATATCCCTCGTTAGACACGATTCATATTTATTTATAGTATATAGTAAGAGAGTTCTGAATTCAACTATCTTGATCAAAAGTGTAAAGTGAATAAAATAAAAGATTTTGTAATCTCGAGGATATGTATTATCATGTTTATAAAAAATAATGCAACGCGAGAGGGAATTTGTCGGAATGTACATCGTAGAAGGACCGGTCCGGGCAGAGGCAGCGGTGGCCGCGGAGTCAGAGAGTGAAGGAGCTGCCGTATTTTAAAGGCTGGCATCCCGGACTGAAAGGATTAACTAGGAAGACTAGGCAGAAAAAGATCTTCTTACCCGCAGTAGTGACAATCAAGAACACGACTTCTGGAATAGAATATGATTTTCGCCATTTTCCATACAATCTTTCTAAAAGTGAACAAGAAAGCCGAAAAATATGATTGTCGCATTGTAGAACAATGTTTCACGCTCGTCCATGTCGTTGTTAAAATACATATATAAATAAATTTGAATAATAATTCCTAGGGACTCATTCACCACATTCATCACTTCTTAAATAAAGTATATTTATATAAATAATTTTTATCTAAGAGAAATAATAATTCAAATTCAAATTATATCTTCAACACTTCCCTTTAAATTAGTGCATGAATATTAGTCATGTTTAACTTACCAATTACTTCTTCAAACACTCTTCTAAAAATGACTTTGGTTAGCAATAGATTAAAAAAGTATTTCAGGATAGTCCACAACAGATGTTTCAGATATGTGAGGTAAAAAGAGAATTGAGGTACTAGAAGAAATACAGAACAATCACATATTCATGTGAATAGACTTCAGGGCTGATCTATGAAGGATTTACAACAATGTAATGAACTTCACATCAATGACTTTCAAATGAAATACGTGTATGAAGAATTGAGATACAAGAAGGGATTTGAAACAATCACATGTCCAGGTTAATAGACTTCAGGGTTGGTCTTTGAAGGATTCAGAACAGTGCAACGAACTTCACATCAATGACCTTCAAATAGAATACGTGAATGGACGCTTTAAAACTAAGGTACGAAAAAGATTCAATATGGAATTGTGTTGTGTCGTTTATATTGTTTTCGGGAAGAAGATTGAGATACAAGAAGAGATTCAAGTCGTAACCGAAGGCGCGAAGGTTATACGAGACAAAGATTGAATTCATGATAATAATAATCATAATTTGTAGAGGAGTCAGAAGGTGAAAATTAAGAAAAAGGTAGATAGTTGGATATTTTAGAATCAAAGATTGAGTTGGGGATTTAAGAGACATAAAAGTGAAATATACCTACGAGAAACTAAAAAGAGATATAAATTTGAAAATGTAAAGAAGAAAGATAATTTTGAATATGAAATGGGAAAGAAAAAAACTTTAGTGGCAGCAAAAAAAATATGACTCTTATCTATAAAGATTGTCATGACTCTGATACCATATTAAAAAATTATATATAAATAAATTTAAATAATAATTTTTTTATTTATTCACTCATTCATTCATCACTTTTTAAATGATATATATTTATATAAATAATTTCTATCTAAAGAACCAATAATTCAAATTCACTTTTGGAATCATACTTTCTAAAATTAACACGTGTCGAGTCCAGCGGGCCTCTCTTTTTCTCCTGCCTATGTTTTATTGTTTGTATGGAAAGTGACTTGTTTACTTATATTGAATTCACGGTCAGTGTGGTTAATTTGATAAAGAAATTAAAGGACAGGAAACTCCAGAATAGCTAGCGTGGGTGGGTGCACTTTCCGAAACATTATTATCAACGGCGAGCAATTTATTTATTTATCTATATTCTCCACATCTAAGTTGTACGAGAGTGGGTGTCTCTCCCCAATTCCCATAACTCACTCTATCAATATCGGGCAAAAAAATTAATTGTAATTTAAAAAAAAATTACAAAAATACAGCCATTTGGAAACTAATTATGTATATATAGCACTCAAATATGCTGTGTCGGTACGTGTTCAAACACGCCTATTATAGACGTGATTCAGATCGAATCGCGTCGTTCCTGAACGTGATTAATCACGTCCATTACTGTTCAAACATTCACTTTGCTCCAGTTTGTTTCATTTTTATTGCTGTTATTTGTAATATTAATTTTATTTGTTGAGTTTTGTTGGTTTTTTATGTATATAAATTAAATTCCTTCCCAATGTTTTAATGACTTTTTTATATTTTAAAATAATATTGTAATTTTTGTTAATAATTTTAAATTTCTAATATTGATAAAATATTGTTTGATTAAATTTTTTGCTAATAGGAGGGCTTTTTTGATGTATCAAATAAGATATATTAATTTGTTTATTATTATTTATTTTAGCAAATATCATTTTGTTAAGTAATCATTTGATTTGGCATAGTAATATTAAATAATTTTGCTTAGAGTAATTGTATGGACACTTAAAATTATATTATAAGAGTAATTGATATATTAACACCAAATATAATTTAAGTAATAAAAGTAGTTAAATGCCTTGTATGGACACCCGTTACATTATAACTGAGTCGGTCAATTTTTCTGCAGAATGAAGCCAAGGATAAAGCATTTTCCTTTATATATTATGATATTGTGAGTGTTTTTTCTTTACAAAATTTAGTACCTTAAATACTTTTGAGATTATTTAGTTAAAAATAAATTATTATAGTGACACCAAACATGTCATTGTCATATAGTATTGTACCCCATCTGCTTCTCACCAAAGATTTTTTTTTTCTTGTCTTGCAAATGTATTTCATCATTATTATGAGATTGAATGTATTGGGCAATTTATCCCCTGTACGTATATTATTAGTCAATTAGTCAATGGGTGGTGGGGTGAGTTAAATTGCTAGTGGTGTTGCTTGCAGTTACCTCCTCAGCAACTGCTTGTTGCATGCTGTTACGGATATGCTCCCATATCCTCCTCATTAATGAACCCGCGCAATCAGGGATTCCCCTCGATGACGCAGGAGCAGTTACCGGCCGATGACCCGTGATCCTCGTTGCAGGCACAAGGGGAGAGGACTCGACGGCTACAATCCCGGAGACAGAATGCCTCATTTCCGGCCTGGACGAAAGGTTATAAGGCAGAAGCA
>PYAF01003439.1:4784-19485 GCA_007407185.1 Glycine tomentella
CACGTTCCAATTACGCTGTGGTTTTATGCCAAGCTCGAGTTCTCTGAGCTTTTCCCTCTGAGGTTCCTCTTCTCACTCAATCTGGGGTTTTCAAGGAAATTGATGAAGGATTCAAGCTTTCTACTCGGTTCAATCAAGTTTCTAAGGCTCAGGAAAGTGTTTAGGCTGAGAAATCAAGTCCTAGGAAGCTTAAGGACTTTAACAATGGAGGTTGGCTCAAGGGAGGAAGAAGAAATGGAATTCCTTCCATTTTCTCACGTTTTGGCCTTTAAAAACTGGTCTGCCGACGTTCCCACGCGACTCACTTGACCTCCCACGCGTTTCACTTGAGATGGCAGACAGAAATGCCCTTTCTGAGCCACTTCCCACGCGACTCGCGTCGTCTAACCACGCGACTCGCGCCATACCTTCTGGCCTTCCACGTGACACGCGTGGATCCCACGTGACTCGCGTGACATGGCAGAGCCATCTGCCCTGTAAAATACATGTGGCGCGTGTCGCGCCACACTTCAAGTGGGTCGCGCCATATGCCAGAACAGCCATAAAACTTGTATTTTCAAGCACCTTTCAAAAGATTCTAAAGCATGATCATATTCCTTAACCCAACAACTTAGATTTATGCTTAACTAAGCTTAAACATATACTTACGAATTCAAGCTATTACACTTGGCGCCATCCGCCAATCCTTGCGCCACCGGCGCCGCACCCTTAGCAGGGTTTTCTGACCTAAATCCCCGCGCGATAGCGCGGGGTTAAGCGCCGAAAATAAAAGTCCTTACAATGAACAAATTAAATGATTACCTATCGGATTAATCGATTATTTGGCCTTTGATTGAAAATAAAACTGCTTTGTTAAATGTTTTAATCGATTACTTAGTGTAATCAATTACATAGTTGAAAGATTATTTTAAGCCTTGTTGTGATAATCTATTACCATGGTTCATTTGGAAAAAGCTTACTTTCTGATTTAAACGATTACCAAAATTCGTAATCGATTACATAGTTCATTTTGTGAAACAAAGCTTTTTGTCTTAATCGATTAAAGCTCGGTTTAATCAATTATTTTGCTTGTTGCTGAAACCCAGAAACCTTCTTTAACATTTTAATCGATTAAGTGATAATTTAATCGATTACATAAGAATTTTAATCGATTATTAGGCGCATTTAATTGATTACAGTTAGTTACAAATTATGTTATAAATAAGATTGAAGGCTTGGCTTGTTTTACAACTTGACCACTTCGTATTTCTGAGTATACACAAGCCTTCTAAGTCTTTCAAAGTGATTTTCTCAGTGTTATTACTTCTTGCTTCATTCAAAACATCAATGGGTCTTTGAATGAATCTTGAGCAAGAAACTTTTCAACATTAAGGAAAAGCATGATTTGATTTTGTCTGCTATTCAAGCTGACTTGGTAATTCATGTGCATAACATTCAATGGATCATTAGGTTGTCTCTCTCCTTAATCTTTGTGTGTAAATTTATTTTTGAAGTTCTGCTGTAAATTGCTATTGTAAGTGGGTTCTTCTTGCTTGGTTCTAGAGAAGGGTTTTCTAGCTAAAGAACAGAGTAGTGTTCTCTGGTTCTTGCTCCTTAGAATTCTAATAGGGTTTTAGATTTCTATTCTTTATCTAGTGTTGATAAAGGGGAGGGTTTTGTAAAAGCTTGTAAGAACAGAAATTTATAATAGTGGAACTCTAATCTAGTGTTGATTAGAAGAAACTAGATGTAGCTTCAGTTGTGAAGTGAACCAGTATAAATTGCTTGTGTCTTTGATTTTATCTCTATTACTCATCTTGTTCATTGTTCATTGATTCTTTGATTCATATCCATTGTCCAACAAGTTCTGTTTTGAGCTATTCATTTTCTTGGGTCTGAGTTATTTGATAGAATATAAAGATTTCTTGGTTTTGAAAGTGATAAAGATCTTGAACTCTGATTTGAATTAATTTTTAAATACAAAGGTTTTAACCAATTCACCCCCTCTTGGTTATTGTGAGTATTTCTATTATTTTCAACCGTAACACTTGAAATTGAATAAGTAAGCCCTTGGTAGCTTCTACTTTTTAGTGGCCCAAAAATAGCAAAACACTTAGAATTGAACAAGAAAACCCTGAGCGACGTCAACTTCTTACTGGATGTACGATTGAGTCCCATTATATAAAGAAACACTCAAAATTGAACAAGGCTACCCTGGGTGGCTACAACATTTGATTGGGATGTTAGATTAAAGCCAATAAGATAGCGAAACACTTGAAATTGAACAAGGTAACCTAAGCAACTACAACTTTAGATTGGAATGTCCAATTGAGGCCTATAATATACCAAAATGCTAGAAGTTGAACAAGGACGCCCTTGGTAGCTCCAAATTTTGAGTGGGATGTTGATTTGAGGCCCAATAGATAGCGAAATGCTCGAAATTGAATAAGGTAGCCCCGGGCGGCAACAACATTTGATTGGGATGTCCAATTGAGGCCCATGATATATTGAAACGTACGAAATTGAACAAGAAATCCCTGGGCGGCTACAACCTTTGAAATGGATGTTCTATTGAGGCCCATAATATAGTCAAACACTCTAAATTGAAGAACGAAATCCTTGGAGGCTACAACTTTTGAATGAAATGTTCGATTGAGGCCCATAATATACCGAAACGCTCAAAATTGAAAAAGGAAGCCCTGAGAGAGTACAACCTTTGACTGGGATATCTAGTTGAGGCCAATAAGATTCCAAAATGCTCAAAATTGAAAAACAAAGCCATCGTGTGAACTCAACTGAGGTTGTATTTTGGCCGACACTGGCCCTCTTTCATTTAGTCATCCATTTCTTTTCGTGTGACGTCGGCTGCAGGTTTTTCTGTGAACTTAACCAAGGTTGTGTTTTGGCCGACACTGGCCTCCTCTTATTCGGCGACAATTTTTGGAGTGAGATCTCTTGAGACTGTTTTTTGGTCGACGCTAGTGTGAGCCTATTTTTTAGTTGCATCGACAAGGACTATTTTTCGTGTGAACTCAACCGAGGTTTTGTTTTGGCTAGGGTTTTTCGTGTGAACTCAACCGAGGTTTTGCTTTAGTTGACACTGGCCTCCTCTCATTATTTGACCATTTTTTGGACTGCCTTCATCTTATTATGTCCTTCGTTTTAGGGTCGAAATTTGTCGAGGCTATTTTACGGCCAACATCGACTAGGGATTTTCGGCCGACGGTGGTCAAGCCTATTATAGCAGACATTGACAAAGACTATTTTTGACTGATGATCTTTTTCAATCGATGTCGATTGAGAAAGTTTTGTTGCTCGACGTTGGTCAATGATTCTTTTCGTGCGAGGTCGGCTAGGGTTTTCTTGTGCAAACTCAACCGAGGTTGTGTTTTGGCTGACACTGGCTTCATCTTATTCTGTCCTTCGTTTTAGGGTCGAAATATGCTAAAGCAGTTTTTCTGTCGATATCGGCTAGAATTATTCTACAGACATTGGTGAAGCCCATTCTATTTTTCTACTAATGAAGTTTTTTGGACTAACGTCGATTGAGAAAGTTTAGTTGCTCGACATCACTCGAGGATTTTTTTCGTGCAAGGTCGGTTGAGGATTTTTGTGTGAACTCAGCTGAGGTTGTGTTTTGGTCTACACTGGCTTCCTCTTATTCAGTCGACCATTTTTTTTTGCTGAAATAAGCAAAATCATTTTTTCAGCCAACGCCAGCTAAAGTTATTCTACCGACATTGGTCAAGCCTATTTTATAGCCGAGATCTGCAAGGACTATTTTTCAACTGATGATGTTTTTTGACCGACCTCGATTGAGGAAGTTTTGGTTCTCGACATCGATTGATGATTTTTTTCATGTGATGTTTGCCGTGGTTTTTCATTTGAACTTAACCTAGGTTGTGTTTTAGCTGACACTGGTTGTGTTTTGCCGTGGTTTTTTGACTGACGTCAGCTACAATTTTTTTGTCAAAGCTGACCTCGAGCCTATTTTTTAGCCTACATCGACAAGGACTATTTTTCAACTGATGATATTTTTGGACTAACGTCGGTTGAGAAAGTTTTGTTGCTTGACGTTGGTCAAGGATTTTTTGTCTGAACTCAACCGAGGTTGTGTTTTGGCCTACACTGGTTTCCTTACATTTAGTCGGCAATTTTTTGGCTGAAATATGCCAAAGCAGTTTTTCGGCAGACGTCAGCTAGATTTATTCTATCGATATTGGTCAAGCCTATTTATAGCCGAGATCGCCAAGGACTATTTTTCAACTGATAATGTTTTTCAACCAACGTTGATCGAGGATGTTTTGGTTCTACACATTGATTGATGATTTTTTCATACGATGGGGCCTAGGGTTTTTCGTGCAAACTCAACCTTGGTTATGTTTTGGCCGAAACTGGCCTCCTCTCATTCAGTCGACCATTTTTGGGTTGAAATCTGCAGAGGCTATTTTTCGGCCGACCTTGGCTAGAAATTTTCGATCGACGATGGTCGAGCCTATTTTTTAGCTGACATCTACAAGGACTGTTTTTGGATTGATGATGTTTTTGGACTGATGTCGACTAAGAAAGTTTTATTTCTTGACGTCGGTCGATTATTTTTTTCGTGTGAGGTTGGCTGGGGTTTTTTGTTCAAACTCAAACAAGGTTGTGTTTTTGCCGACATTGGCTTCCTCTCATTCAATTGGCCATTTTTCGGCCGAAATATGCCAAAGCAGTTTTTCAGCTGACATCAGCTAAAGTTATTCTACCGACGTTGGTTAAGCTTATTTTCTGGACGAGATCGACAATGGCTATTATTCAACTCGTGATGTTTTTCAATTGACGTCGGCCGAGGAAGTCTTGGTTCTTGACATGGACTAATGATTTTTTTTCATGCAACGTTCGCTGGGTTTTGTTGTGCGAATTCAACCTAGGTTGTGTTTTGGCCAACACTAGCCTCCTCTCATTCAGTCAACCATTTTTGGGTTGAAATCTGCAGAGGCTATTTTTTGGATGACGTTGGCTAGAAATTTTCGATCGACGATGGTCGAGCCTATTTTTTAGCTGACATCTGCAAGTACTATTTTTTGACTGATGATGTTTTTGGAATGACGTCGGTTGAGAAAGTTTTGTTGATTGAGATCGGTCGAGGATTTTTTTCGTGCGAGGTCGGCAGAGGTTTTTTGTCCGAACTCAACCGAGGTTGTGTTTTGGCCTACACTGGCTTCCTCTCATTCAGTCGGTCATTTTTTGACCGAAATATGCCAAAGCAGTTTTTCGGCTGACGTTAGATAGAGTTATTCTATCAACATTGGCCTCCTCTCATTTACTCAACCTAAGTTGTGTTTTGGCCGACATTGGCCTCCTCTTATTTAGTCGACCATTTTATGGCGGAAATCTGCCAAGGCTATTTTTTGGTGACATCGACTAGAATTTTTCAGTCAAAGCTTATAGAGCCTATTTTTTAGCCGACATCGGCAAGGACTTTCTTTTTTACTGATGATGTTTTTCGACCGACGTTCGCCGATGATTTTTTTCGTGCGAGGTCAGCTGTGGTTTTTTGTGAAACACAACCGAGGTTGTGTTTTGGTCAACACTAGCCTCGTCTTATTCGGTCGCTCATTTTTGGGCTGAAATTTGATGAGGCTATTTTTTGATCGACGTCAGTTTAGGTTTTTTGGTTTACAATAGTCGAGCCTATTTTTTAGTCGAAATAAGGAAGAATTGTTTTTCGACTGATGATGCTTTTCAACCCACATCGGCTAAGGAAGTTCTGTTGCTCGACGACGTCAGCTGAGGATTTTTTTGTGCGAGGTCGACTGGATTTTTCATGGAACTCAACCGAGGTAGTGGTTTGGCTTACATATGCTAGGGTTTTTGGGCCGATGCTAGTCAAGCCTATTTTTTAGCCTACATCGACAAGGACAATTTTTTGACTGATGTCGACTGAGAAAGTTTTGCTTCTGGACGCCAGTCAAGGATTTTTTTCATGCAATGTGGGCTGGGGTCTTTTTGTGCGAACTCAATCGAGTTTGTGTTTTGGCCAACACTGGCTTCCTCTCATTCAATCGGCCAATTTTGGGCCGAAATATGGCGAAGTTTTTTAAGGCCGACGTTAGCTAGAGTTATTCTACCGACATTGGTCAAGCCTATTTCTAGCCAAGATCAACAAGGAGTATTTTTCAACTGATGATGTTTTTCGACCGACGTCGGGTGAGAAAGTTTTGGATCTCGACATCGATTGATGATTTTGTTTCATGCTACGTTGGACTAGCATCCTCTCATCAGTCGACTATTTTGGGCAGAAATTTGTCGAAGCTATTGTTTGGCTGACATCGGCTAGAATTTTTCGATCAAAGTTGGTCAAGCCTATTTGTTAGCGTACATCAGCAAGGTCTATTTTTTGGTTGATGATGTTTTTTGACCGACACTTACCGAGGAACTTTAATTTCTCGACATCGATCGAGGATTTTTTTCGTGCGAGGTCGACTGTGGTTTTTCGCGTGAACTCATTGAAAGTTGTGTGTTGGCTTACCTTGGCCTCATCTTATTCAGTTGGCCATTTTTCTACTGAAATATGTCGAGGTTGTGACGATGGTTGAGCTTATTTTTTAGCTGACATGACAAAGACTATTTTTTGATTGAAGATGTTTTTTGACCGACGTCGGTCGAGGATTTTTTTTGTGCGTGGTCGACTCAGATTTTTCATTGAACTCAACAGAGGTTGTGTTTTGGCCGAGATTGGCTTCCTCTCAGTGAGTCGACCATTTTTGGGCTGAAATCTACCTAGGCTATTTTCTGGCTAATGTTGGTAAAGGGTTTTTTGACCAACATTGATCGAGCCTATTTTTAATCGAGATTGGCAAAAACTATTTTCCGAATGAAGATATGTTTTGACCGGCGTTGACTATGGAAGTTTTGTTGCTTGATGTTGTTAGACTTAGGGGGAGCTTGAGAGGATCAAAGAAGCTAAGGTTCTTAGACATTGATATGTTTAATTTGTAACTGTGTATGTCAAGATGAGTCATCCTATGATCCATTGCATAAAACAAATTCATGTTCTTGCATTCATGTTTTCACAAAATCATAAGTTTCTTATAAAGCTTTTCTGAAACACATTCATGTTCTTGCATTCATGTGTTCAATGTTTCAAGTTTTGAAAAATATTTTCTCACTGATTTAATCGATTACCAGTCAGTGGTAATCTATTACTTGAGATCTAAGAACATTTTAATCGATCACGAGATTGTAGTAATCGATTACACAGTTCAAAATCACAGAATGGACTTCTTGTGATAATCGATTACAACAAGGTGGTAATCGATTAGTTGGCAACGATTTTGAATAAGACTTCCAGTGATAATTGATTACATTACGATTTAATTGATTACACTGTTCATAAACATTTTCCAAAAAGCTCAAGAACACTTTAATCGATTACATAAGTGATTTAATCGATTACTTGGCAAGTATTTTGAATAAGATTTCCTGTGATAATCGATTACATTGTGATTTAATCGATTACATTGTTCATAAGTCTTTTCCAGAAAGCTCAAGAACATTTTAATCGACTACATAATTGATTTAATCGATTAGTGACAGTTATAACAGTTTTGTCTATAAATAGAAACAACTTGTTTTAACTAAACATAACGAAATATCAACGAATTTCATAACCTTTCTCAAGAGAGATAAGATACCATGAGCTATTCTGTGTTAGACCCTCAAATCCTCAAGCTTCAAGAAACCTTGAGAGGATTTCTTTTTGGGCAACTTTCTAAAGAAGGACTTGGAGAGAATGTTCTGAGATTGTTTTCATTCACCTTGACTCAAGTTTGGTAATCATTTTCATTCATCTATAGTGGATCATCAGGTTGTTTCTCTCCATACTACTTTGTTTATAATTCTTTTTGAATTTCTAGTTTGTGTAACTAGAGCAATAATTTTTCTTAAAGCTTGTCTAGAATAATAGGAGTTTCTAGAGGGAAGAGTAGAGAAGAGTTTTCATTATGTCATGATCACAGAGAGTCTAAGGGAGTTAGATTTCTTGTTCTTAATCTAGGTTTGATTAAGAGTGGTTGTATAAGCTTGTAAGAAACAAATTTCTAATAATTGAAATCAAACTAGTTGGTTAGGAGAACTGGATGTAGCTTCTCTAGGTTGAAAAGTGAACCAATATAATTCTTGGTGTTGATTACTTCTTCTTTATATTTTCTTGTGGTTAGTAATTGTCATTCGTTGGTATAACTTTTCATAATCAACTGAAACTTTGTTGGTGTAATTGCAATCTATAAAGATTGGTGTTTGATTGATTGAAAGGGTTCAAAGGTTGTTTTGTGATACGATCACTTTTAACTCTAATTGTTTAAAGAAATTTTAATTGGCCAAGAACAACCAATTCACCCCTTCTTGGTTTATGTGTTGTTCATATTGTTTTCAATTGGTATCAAAGCTAGTTCTTGTATGTTATTCAAGATCACTATTTTTTTTAAAAAGAAAATGAATACCACACAAATCAATTTTAAGGAGGGTGCCTCTCTCAATTGTCCTCTAATGTGTGAGGGAGAACACTTTAGTTTTTGGAAAAATAGAATGTAGATTTTCATTCAATCAAATGACCCTGGTGCATGGAATGCAATTGAAAAAGGTCCTTTGATACCTACCATAGAAACAAGGGTAGTTCAATACGATTTTAAAGCAAAAAATATGATAACCTCTGCTTTGTCTTCTGATGAGTTTTTCAGAACAATCATGCAAGAGTGCTGTGGGAGATGCTGGAAATTACTCATGAAGGAATTGACGAAGTAAGGAGATCAATAAAACATACCTTGATCCATGAGTATGAAATGTTCAAGATGAACACAACAGAAAACATTTCTCAACTCCAAACCAGATTTACACACATCGTCAATCATCTACTTGGTCTTGGCAAAACATTTGATGTAGAGGAACTCAACATCAAAATTTTGAAATGCTTGACAAGACTTTGGCAACCAAAAGTGACAACAATCAAAGAATCCAAAGATTTGTCAAAGATGTCTATGACTTCACTTTTTGGTAAGTTGCTATAATATGAATTAAAAATGTCTCAATTAACGAATGCAGAAGATGCAGACAAGAAACAAAAAAGCATTGCTTTAAAAGCCCGCATCTTCAAAAGATGAGAAAGATGATGATTCAAGTGAAGATGAAGATCATGAAAATCTGAATCTTATTGTCAAAAGATTTGGCAAGTTCATGCAGAAAAACAAAAATAGAAGATTCACAAAGTTCAAAAAAAGAAATGACAATAACAACACCAACAACTTCAATTGCTTTGAGCGTGGAAAGCAATGCCACATCAAGGCTGAATGTCCAATCTTCTTGAAGAAGCAGTTAGGTGAAAAGAAAGGAAAAAAAGAAGGGAAATCCAAATGAGCCTACATAGCTTGGGAAGATAATGCATCAACAACTTCTGAATCTTCAAGTGAGAATGAAAAAGCAAATGTTTGTTTAACATCAATCATTGATGAAGAAGAGTCAAGTTCAGAATATGAGGTAAATCCTAAAATCAATCAATTAGTTGATGATTTTAATGAAATGCATGAGAAGGCAAAAAATTGGATGTCTCAAATAACAAGCTCAAAGGTGACCTTAGATGGCATACTAATAAGCTAGCTTCAATGCAAGCAGAACTTTGCAACTTGAAATAAGAAAATGAAAAACTTGTTTCAAGCTACAAATCAAATGGTTGTGTGTGCCTCTTCTTCTTCAAAAGTAATTGAAAACAAAGTTTTACAAAAGGAATTTGATGATTTCAAAAAGAGCCATCTTGAAAAATGCATGACTTTACAAACTGAAAACTCCTACTTGGTAGATCTCTTGAAAAATCTCTATCGAGGGAAATGTAGTTTAAACCAAATGTTAAGTGTGCAAAAGTATGCTGGTGATAAATTTGGATTTGGTTACAACTATCAATCAAAACCTTTTCAAAACACCAAGTTGTCCCCCCAAAAGAAATGAATCGAAAAAGGTTTTCAAAAACAAAGCATACAAAAATGACTCATTTTGAAAAAGGATCAAAATCTATAACATGTCATTACTACATGAAGAAAGATCACACATCACACAAGTGTTATGTTAGAAGGTTCTATGTGCCAAATGGAGAATACATATGGGTTCCTAAGAAAAAGAGAAAAATAGCTAACCCCTATGGACCCAACCTTAATTGGGTACCTTTCTTTGCAACTTGATTTGATTGTTGTAGGTGTGTCTAAGAGCTAAAACTTCATGATGGTACTTGGATAGTGGATGCTCTAGACACATGACAGGTGATAAATCCATGCTCATTAATATGATATTAAAGGAAAGAGGATTTGTCACCTATGAAGATAACAACAAAGGAAAAATAATTGGAGAAGGCAATATTGGTTATAGCTTCAAAACCAAAATCAAAAATGTGCTTTATGTTGAAGGTCTAAAGCATAATCTTCTGATCATAAGCCAGCTTTATGACAAAGGATTAAAGGTATCCTTTAACAATAATTGTTGCTTGATATGTGATGGCAAAACTAGTGAGGTAATTCATGTTGGAAAAGAAAAGGAAACATTTACTTGCTTGTAATGGAACATGCATTCATTCATAACATAAACTGCTTAGTGAGTAACATTGATGAATCATGGCTTTGGTGTAACATCTTCAAATTTTTGTTATCTTGAGCTTATATTTATATTTGAATTAATTATGAAAATGTGATGATAGTTTGATACAAGAAGGATATGATAAAGCGAATGAATTCAAGTGGCAAGTTTAGAAGTGTTTAGTATGAATCTAGTTGTGATTAGTGAAATTAAGGAAGAAACATACCCTAGCATGTGTAGGATATGGACTAGGAGCTTAAGATCACCTAAGTAACTACCTTATTAACACAAAACTACATGAAGCACACTTGGAATAAATTAAAAGAAACCAAAGCATAAGACAAAGCAAGCTTTTGGTGAAATTTTTTTAGCTATATGGAAGTGAAAATGCTTGTGTTGGAAATGTGTAGGCCTTAGGAATTGTGCACAAGGTGATACTTTTTCAGCCAAGCCTATAAAAAATCAGATTTGGCTTCTTGAAGACTCCATTCCATGTGCATAGGCCAGCCAAGCTCAAAGGAATCTTGCTTTAATTGAAGATAACATGGTCGGACAAAGCTTTTAGATATAGACCTTAGGTAATAATTATTTAGTTATCTTAGGACTAAACTAACACCTAACTAAGTTAAATCCTAACTAATTCACTTAATATAAATAAATTATGACACCTAAAAAATTCTGCACGTAGAAGCTAGCACCCAAAACCCACGGCCAATTGCTTTCTTCCTTGTACCTTTCTATCATTTTCTCACTTTCTCTTGTTTCCTAAAACCTGTGACCTATATTCTCTTGTCCTAGGCTTATATTCCTTTTTTTTCTCTATTCTACACTATCCTAAGATCTATATCTTTCAAAGAATTAAAGTATACAACCACTACTTGGAATATTTGGACACAAGTTTACATAAGGTAGCGGCTTCAGTCTTTAATTAAGAATTTATTTAGACTAATCATTATGTGTAATGGTGCAGATTTATGGCTGATCCTATTAGGCTGATTTTTCAAATTCTTGAAGGGTACTTTATGATTTGTTTATATGGATTTAAGAGTAAGATATATGAAACTATAATGAACACTTATGCAAATAACCAAGAAGGGGGGGGGTGAATTGGTTTTACCTCAAAGTTTTAAAATTTTCTTTTAAATTTCTAACAGCGAAAGACTTTCAAAAGGATCTTTATCTTTCAAAACCAATTTGAAAAACAATTTACTTCATCAATCAAACCACTCTTGTGCTGTGACCAGATTTGTATAATGAACAAATTCTATACTTCAAGAATATATTGAAATACAAACAAAATCTTAAAACACACAAGATTTATACTGGTTCACCTCTCAACCCCGGAGGCTACATCCAGTTTTCTTCTAACCAAATCTTGGTCAGAGTTCCACTATAACAAATATTTGTTCTTTAGAAGCTTACAACTGATCTCTCTTACCCACCCTAGGTAAAATTCAAAATCTATACCCTATAGACTTTTCAAAAGATCAAGAACCAGAGATCCCTTCTCTGTTCTTCCCACTAGAAAACCTTTCTAGTAACAGCTTTAAAGAATACAAATGTTATATAGAAAATACAACACAAAACAATACAAATATCAAACAAAAATATCAAGCTTAAAGTTCAAGAAGGATATCACCTTATAATCCTCAGCTAATACAATGATATGAATGATTCAAACAATCTGAGAATGTATGCAATAGATGAACAATACTCCTTTCTTGAACCTTTCTTTGACACTAGCTTGAACAAATCATCAATTATTGAATATTATGACTAGAAACACATGTAACTCTCCATGATCTTTAATTTTCTCACTAAAATCAGCCTTGAATACTCTTGAGAACTTTAGAAAGTGTTTATCACAAGGTTTAAACGAGTATCTCTAATTTTCACTTAATTAATAACTTAGTCTAGGTTGTTCTATTTATAAAAAAATAGATATAACTAACTGTAATCGATTAATTCATCAATGTAATCGATTATTTTCACTAATGTAATCGATTAAAGTGTTCATCAGGAATCTGGAAACTTTGTCAAGAAAAAAATAATCGATTAAGTCATCTAGTAATCGATTATTCCAGATGAACTCTGTTTTCTAATACAAACAAGGAATCGATTAAGTCCCCAGTTAATCGATTATCACAGACCTTGTATAAAACTGATCAAAGCACATTTAATCGATTACAATTATTTGGTAATCGATTAAACCAGATCAACATGCTGTGAAAATTTATGCAGAAGCTTATGTAAATCGATTATTTCTCAAGATAATCAATTATCATAGAGAACGTCCAATTCTGTGTTAAGCTTATTTAATCGATTACGAACCAGTGGTAATCGATTAAAATGTTCATAAGGCAAAATCCAGAAAGCATACACATGCATTTAATCGATTATATCACCTATGTAATCGATTAAAATAGTGATAAACAATTTTTATAAAATCCTAGTTTCCTTTATGAATTTCTATCTAATTTCTTATTACCACATGATTATATTTAATCAAATGAATGTATGAATGCATGAATCATCAAAAGCTAATGAGGATTATCAGGCTTTATCAATTGAACTAAGCTTTAACAAGAAATTACATATGCCATCAATTTGATTGGGCATGTAAAAGATAAAAAACATTTAAGCTTCATACTTCTTGATCCCTTTGCTTAAGCTTCATCAAATCTAACAATCTCCCTTTTTTTTTTTTTTTTGAGCATGCCAAATATTTAAATGATGAAACATGCTTCAAATGAAGAGATATATAACTTGAAAATTTCTCAACTTTTGGAAAGATCAAGCATTATCATAATTTGATTAATTGAAAAGCATTCAGACATTCATATGATATTTATATACTAACTCCTCTAAGTCTTTTATACAAACTCCCCCTGAGTTTCTTAGAGTTATTACATACAAAGTAGTTCTATTCATTCATTTATCTTTCTTAATTACTCCCTCTTTTTATTCCATTTATCTTATCTACTCCCCCTATTTGGCATATCAAATTAAAAAAATAGACTTATGTAGACAAATAGAAAAGGAAATAGAAACATTTTCATTAATCATAAAGCAAACCAAAAACATCAATCATGAAATAAAAAAACAAACTGAAACAAATATGATAGAATTCAAAAACATAACATACTAACTTGATTCATGTTTCCGAGTCTAGTACGAGATTTGTGAAACAGAATCCGATACTACATCTAGTACGAGATGTAGAGACCAGGTGCAAAAACATGGAACTGATCATGCATTTTTTATGTAAGACGACCATAGTGATACTATATACAGTACGATATGTAACGACCATGTGCACTTTGGAATTTTATCATGCATACATGTTGTTTGAATGGTTATTTATTATATTGATTTTATTGAAATTTCTTGATGAATTACTAACGTACTAACTTATTTGATGGTTTAATTTTGCCTACTGAGAAATTTTATTTTTTGTTTCATTTTTATATATAGATGGCAACAATGATCATTTCCCTTTATGCCTTGGACTGGTGGGGGTATAGAGATGAAGACATAATTGCTATATTTTCACCATGCATCCTATTATCCACGTTTATGTATATTTTGGAACCCATTTTCCTATATCAGTTCTTAATGACATGTTTAATTGTTGTGTACTCGGCAAGTGCACCGATCGCTCAAGTAATAAAGTGATAAGAAAAGTTATCGTCCCATGAGGATTGTTTGACCAATTAAATTATAAATTCAATCGATAAGTTGGATAACAAATAAAGAATGAAATAGGTTGTTTTTGTTTGTGTGTGTGTAGTCAGGTAAACTAAAGACTAAATATAAACCTAAATGTATAAACAAACTATGGATGTTAATAATAAGATATGTGGTTACGTAGCTAGGGCAATCCACACCAAATGCTCCCTACTTCAGTTCATGCATTGTCTACTGCCTTCATTAAGCCTAAGTTACCCAACATGCATCTTCAATAATAATAGCTAAGCCCTACTCCCGTAGTGTCCTCAACCCTTTAACCCACTCTAATACCCTAATCCCTTAGTGATATTGATTAGGTCAAGCATTAAATGATGCATTAAATGGTTGCAAGCATACACTCCTATCCCTAGTTAATGTAAAGCTTGTCACTTTA
>PYAF01003439.1:43554-56014 GCA_007407185.1 Glycine tomentella
ATTATATACATATATGGTGAATCTCTGTCCTTTACAAGATACATAGTTCTCAAAACTATACAAATTTTCCCTAGGTATCAAAATACAGACAAAATAAACAAAATGTGAGCTAACAAGCTCGGTCTTCTAAGCCTAGGGTTCTCTACCACCCTATCCCAGCTCAGGCCTTTTGCCTTGGGATCTCTCAGTGACTTCTGTCGTAGTTCCTGCAATATGAGCCCTAAACAGGGGTGAGATAATCATCCTAGTAAACTCAGGGTTCTTAGAGGTTTCCCTCCCCCTGGTTCACTCTCTCTAGCAGATAAACATATGAACATATACCATAGCATAACTGAAATCATATCATATAAAAACCCCATCATATAATTAGCCTTCACGGCTCACAAGAACAATATGTATGCACATGGCAACCCAAATCAAGCGTAAGCAAACATTACCTAGTGCCTGAGAGAGATCATCCACGGAGTGGGAACATTCTCTCAGGACTTTCCACCGAGTGCCTGAATAGGATCATCCACCGAGTGGGAACATCTACTCAGGACTTGCCGCCCAATACCTCGATAGGATCATCCACCAAGTGGGAACATCTACTCAAGGTTTACATGGGCGCTTATGGATTATCCCAAGGGAGATCATCCACCGAGTGGGCACATTCCCAAAGGGTCCATAGTACCTCATACTACTGGCCAGTAGATTTCATGCAATCACATCACAATTATCTCATAACAGAAACCATACAAGCATACACTATACTAGTGTACACAAGCCATCATCATAATCGGCACATCATGTACTATCTCAGTGTAACCAATATAAACATACCCTATCACAGGGTCGAACTAGCACTCAATTGCCAGCAATTATCAAACCATTTCATCAACATCAGGCACATCATTCAGTATCATATCATCATAAGCATCAGCATACAAGATATATCAAACAAACACCCAAAGTGGGTGTAGTAAACACAAGCAGGGGAAAGAATTCCCCAAGAACACTGAGCTTACCTGGTCGCAGCTCAAAATCAACTCCCCTAGTCTCGTGGTGATCTCTACCAGCGATATGCACTTCACGCCCTACAATAGGCATGAAACAAACAATCAGGAGCGGTGTTCGACCGTTTATATGGAAGGAAACACTCTTCCTTTCATAATCAATTTCTGTCTTCTAGCTTAAGGTTTATCTTAGCCCAGCTTCTACTAGGCCATGCATAGACCCTCACTGGTCTGCCTCAGTCTAACTAAGGCCTCAGAGTTCCTTTAAAACTCTGCACAACTCAATTCAAAGCTTTACTAATACCAAGAACCAACAATGGTTCATCTCAGCCAAAACAGATGCATCAACATATTTTCACCGTTTATTTGGCCTTATGAAGAACTTCTGTAAAGGTACTCAAGTTAGTTCAGGCCATAGTACCTCCCATTTACACCCACTTCTTCCTCACAGAGCCAAATTCAAATTTCATCACAATTCCAGTTTCAACATTCCACGTTACTCATAACAACCTCCTGACTATATCTTTCTAAAGAACCTAAGCCTAATTCCAGCCCTATCACCAATTGGTCACTATTCATCCAATCTCCCATTCCACAAATTAAACGGTTAAAACATGAGTTTCTTACCTCAGATCAATAGAGGAAGGCTAGAGAAGTCTTTCTGCTCGCTTTGGTGTCCTGAAACCATCTTCTTTCCTCTCCAAAGCTCACCCTCTGAAGAAACTCAAAGAAATGGGAGTTCTCTCACAAATTCTCACAACCAAGGTTGGATTTTGGCTCTCAACTGGTTCTAATCAAGTTTGGGAGTGATTAGGAGGTGTTTATATGGTTTGTGATGAAGGTATGAAGCTTCTAAGGTGTACCAATGGCTGCCTAGGCCCAAGGAAGAAGAGGAACAATGCTTTTCCTCTAAAAAATCACGAAATGGCCTTTTATAGGTGGCTTGACCGACATGCCACGCTCTTGGCGCGACCCTGGCGCTCCTGGCGCCAAAATCCAGTGTATCTAGCGCCCTTGGCGCCACTTTGGAGCTCCTGGCGCCAATTTCCAGCATCTGTGGCGCTCCTAGCCCCACTTTGGCGCTGATGGCGCCAGAAATCACGAAAAATAGCCTTCTTCTACAGTGCCACGCTCGGAGCGCCAGATCCACGCTCGGAGCGCCAAGCTACAGTAACTGCTATAGTAACTTTTTTTTTTTTAGCCATGGTTATTATATTTCTCCCCCCCTTTTAGGAATTTTGTCCGCAAAATTAGAATCATACCTGGTAAACAACTTGGGGTACAGTTGTACTAGCTCCTGTTCTCGTTCCCAAGTCGCCTCTTCAGGTGTTCTTCCTTCCCATTGTACTTTAACTATGGGAATAGTCTTACTGCGGATCTTTTTCTCCATCCGGTCTAAGATTTGCATAGGTCGTGTAGGACTTGTCAGATTCTCTCTGATCTAGACAGTGTCAGGTTCTACCACGTGTGATGGAGCTGCCACATACTTCCTCAGCTGGGACACGTGGAAAACGTCATGTAGCCCTGACAATTGGGGAGGTAGAGCTAGTCTGTAGGCCACTGGTCCTATTCTCTGAAGGATCTGATAGGGACCAATGAACCTAGGACTCAGCTTCCTCACACCTAGAGCTAGTCCTACACCTGTGCTAGGAGACAGCCTCATAAACACATGATCGCCCTCCTCAAACTGCAGCGACCTATGTTTATGGTCATAATAGCTTTTCTGTCGACTCTGAGCCTTCATCAACTTATCTCTAATCATTCTGATATGCTCAGAGGTCTCCTGAACCATCTCAGGTCCAAGAAGCTGTCTCTCACCTACCTGAGTCCAACATACAGGAGTTATGCACCTCCGGCCGTACAGTGCCTCATAAGGTGCCATGCCCAGACTAGCATGAAAACTATTATTGTATGAGAACTCTACCAGAGGTAGGTACCTGTCCCAGCTGGCACCCTGCTCCAATGCACAAGCCCTCAACATATCCTCCAAAGTCTGGATGGTCCTCTCTGTCTAACCATCTGTCTGAGGATGGTAGGCTATGCTGAGCCTCAGTTGAGTACCAAAAGCTTCCTGAAGCGCACCCCAGAATCTGGAAGTGAACTTTGGGTCTCTGTCACTGATAATACTCTCTGGAACACCATGCAGTCTGACAATTTTCCTGACATATAGCTGAGCTAATCTCTCTGCGGTATAGTCAGTCCGCACAGGCAAGAAGTGAGCAGACTTAGTCAACCTATCCACAATGACCCAGTTGGAATCACATCCAATCTGAGTCCGTGGTAATCCCACCACAAAGTCCATGGAAATGCTATCCCATTTCCACTCTGGGATCTGCAACGGCTGTAATAGGCCTGACGGTCTCTGATGCTCAATCTTCACCTTCTGACATACCAGGCATCTAGTCACATACTCAGCTATATCTGTCTTCATCCCTGGCCACCAAAACTTCTTCTTGAGATCCTGATACATCTTGGTGGCACCTGGATGAATACTGAACTGGCTCTTATAAGCCTATGCCAGAATTGCATCAACTAGCTCGCCTTTAGGCACTACGATCCGGCCCTGGTATAATACCAAACCATGATCATCCTCGGAAGCATCCTGTCGACCAATCATGGTCCTCACATCACCATCATGTCTCTGGGCCTCCCGAATCCTCTGAATTAGCTCATTCTCAATCTGGGTCTTTCTCAGCTCCAGACCACTAGCACCCTCTATCACTTACAGGTACATATCTCTAAATTGCTCAATCAGTCTGCAATCAGAGATCATCAGACAAGCAATACTTACATGTTTCCTGCTCAACGCATCAGCTACCATATTAGCTTTCCCTGGATGGTATTTCAACTCAAAGTCATAATCCTTGAGGAACTCCATCCATCGTCTCTGCCTCATATTCAACTCTTTCTGATCAAACAGATACTTGAGGCTCTTGTGGTCGCTGAACACCACCAATCTCGCACCATACAGATAATGCCTCCACACTTTTAGAGCAAACATAATCGCTGCTAACTCCAAATCGTGTGTGGGATAATTCTCTTCATGTGGTTTTAACTGCCTGGATGCGTAGGCAACCACTCTCTTCTCCTGCATCAATACACATCCAAGTCCCTACTTAGATGCATCACAATAGACCTCAAAGCAACCCTCAGGATCAAGAAGAGTCAGGACTGGGGCTGTGGTCAACTTTTCTTTCACTCTCAGGAAACATTCTTCATATTCATGGGTCCAAACAAATGGGCTACCCTTCCTAGTAAGACGAGTCAGAGGTAGTACCATTTTTGAAAATCCTTGAATAAACCTCCGATAGTAACCTGCTAATCCAAGGAAACTACGGACCTCTGAGACGTTCTTGGGCCTCTCCCAAGATATCACAGCCTCGATCTTACTGGGATCAACTGCTACCCCAGCTGCAGAAATCACATGGCCCAGGAATTTCACCTCTGAAAGCTAGAACTCACATTTAGATAACTTAGCATACAGCTGGTTATCCCTTAAAATCTGTAAAACAATCCTGAGGTGCTCGGCATGCTCCGCCTCTGTCTTAGAATAGATCAGTATATCATCAATGAATACCACCACAAACTGATCTAGAAATGGTCTGAATACCCTGTTCATATAATCCATTAACACCGCAGGGGCATTTGTCAGACCAAAAGGAATGACCTGATACTCGTAATGACCATACCTTGACCTGAATGCAGTCTTTGGTATATCCTCTGGCTTAATCCGGATCTGATGATACCCGGATCTCAGGTCGATCTTGGAGAACACACAGGCTCCCTTCAACTGATCTAGCAAATCATCTATGCGAGGCAGAGGGTACTTATTCTTTATAGTCACCTTATTCAACTGCCTGTAATCTACACACAACCGCATACTCCAATCTTTCTTTTTCACAAACAGGACTGGTGCTCCCCACGGTGACACACTTGGTATGATAAAACCTTTGGACAACAAGTCCTCTAACTGCACCTTCAACTCTTTTAACTCTAACGGAGACATGCGGTAAGGGGCTACTGATATAGGTCCCACACCTGTAACCAGATCAATGGAGAACTTGATTCCCTTATCCGGTGGAAGCTGTGTAATCTCCTCAGGAAACACATCAACAAACTCACTTACCATCGGAATCTGTGACATATCCAACCCCTGATTCCCAACTACTGCAGTCAACAAAAGATAGCCCTGAGCCCCTCTCTGTATTTCCCTGCGGACTTGCAAAACTGAGAGGAATGAAGTAGGACTCGGGCTAACTCCATCTGAAGGTACCACAATCTTCTTATGACAACAGTCTAACATAACGCCATACTTGGCCAACCAGTCCATACCCAAGATGACCTCAAGGGTAGGCATCGCCAAACAATGTAGATCAACTATATATTCTCTGCCCTTAAACTGGAAATGAACGTCTTTACAACACATGTCCACCATGCATTGCTCGTTGGAGGCAGTAGTGACCTCCATAGGAACAGGAAGTTTGGACACAGGCAAGTCCAGTCTCCATGCAGTGCGGTCACTAACAAAAGAATGAGTGGCTCCAGAGTCAAACAGGACTCTCACATCACATGCATCAATCAATATTATACCTCTGATCAAATCAGGAGCTCTAGCGGCCTCTCCAGCATCCACTGTGTAGACCCGGCCTGTGGTAGGTGCTGCTGATATCACTGGAGCAGGTGTAGCCCGACTGCCTGCCTACGGGCACTCCCTGGCATACTGGCCCTGCTTGCCACATCTATAACAAACCAACTGGCTGGTGGAGCACACTCCCCAATGGTTCCTCCCACAAGTGTTACACTTGGGAGGTAAGTTAGTCTTCTGGGGCGCTCCTCTCTGTCTAGAGCCCTTCTTGAATCTGCCTGTCGGAGAAGAAACTCCCAAATCTCTGCCTTTGCCCTTTCCAGTAGGGCCTGATCCACTGGGTCTCCTGGCCTCCTGCCTCTTAGTCTGGTTGAAATGGCTCCCACTGTGCCTCCTGATCATGTCCTCTACCTGGCGACATTGTCTCACCAGGCTACCCAGATCTCTAGATCCACTGCCCTCTATCTTCTCTTCGATGTTCTCTCTAAGTCCCCTCTGGAACTTAGCAGCCAAAACCTCTGCTTCAGGTAGAGCCCTCCTGAAATGTGCATACTTAGCCAACTCATTAAATTTGGCCAAGTACTTATCTACTGTCATCTTCCCCTGCACCAGCCTCTCAAACTCAGCCTATTTCTGTTCTCTGGCATCTCTAGGGAAGTATCGGTCCAGGAACTATGCCTCGAACACCTGCCAGGTAATGACCTCACCCTGGCCCCTCAATAACTCTGAAGTGGTGACCCACTACTCATGAGCGTCCCCCTGAAGCAGATAGGTAGCGTAGAGAAGCTTCTAATGGTCTGAGCATTCTATCACTGTACAAATCTTCTCCAATGCCTATAACCACTTAGCAGCAGCTATGGGGTCATACTCCCCATGAAAGGATGGAGGATCATGCTTCCTGAAGGCAATAAGCATCCTTCCTCTAGCAGTTGTGTCCTCCTCTGTATCAGCCTGGGACGACCTGTCCCCTCTCTGGTGCTGAGGCCCATCAGAGTGATGGCTACCTCTACCCTGATGGCAACTACCCTCGCTTTCAGGAGTCTGCTGTGTAGGGGATACTCTATCTTCCCTACTTCGAGCTCTCAACTCAGCCATGAGCTCCTCATTCGTCTTGAGCAAGGCTACATTAGCCTGCCTACTTGTAGCAAGCTCTTGCTGCACAGCTGCCAAAACAGCTACAATCGGGTCGGGTTGTTCCTCTGCACCCGCCCTCTCACTGGTATTCCGGGTCCTCACCATGATACTGCACATATAATATAACAGAATAGGTTGATCAAGATCACACTTAACATCACACATTCAATAATCATGGTGTACACCCAAACACACAGAGAAAACAGGAAATTCACCATATATTGCTTCCTTAAACACTGCTCTGATACCATAAAATGTAACACCCCGTGTGCACCCGGCGTATTAACATTAATACAATATCAGAATAACGCAGCAAGCATGGAAAAAAATAGTAAAGGAAGCTTGAATCCAATATAAATACACATTATATACATATATGGTGAATCTCTGTCCTTTAAAAGATACATAGTTCTCAAAACTATACAAATTTTCCCTAGGTATCAAAATACAGACAAAATAAACAAAATGTGAGCTAACAAGCTCGATCTTATAAGCCTAGGGTTCTCTACCACCCTATCCCAGCTTAGGCCTTATGCCTTGGGATCTCTCAGTGACTTCTGTCTCAGTTCCTGCAATGTGAGCCCAAACAGGGGTCAGATAATCATCCCAGTAAACTCAGGGTTCTTAGAGGTTTCCCTCCCCTAGGTTCACTCTCTCTAGCAGATAAACATATGAACATATAACATAGCATAACTGAAATCATATCATATAAAAACCCCATCATATAATTGCCTTGACGGCTCACAAGAACAATCTGTATGCACATGGCAACCCAAATCAAGCGTAAGCAAACATTACCCAATGCCTGAGAGAGATCATCCACCGAGTGGGAACATTCTCTCAGGACTTTCCACCGAGTGCCTGAATAGGATCATCCACCGAGTGGGAGCATCTACTCAGGACTTGCCGCCCAATACCTTGATAGGATCATCCACCGAGTGGGAACATCTACTAAGGGTTTACATGGACGCCTATGGATTATCCCAAGGGAGATCATCCACCGAGTGGGAACATTCCCAAAGGGTCCATAGTACCTCATACTACTGGCCAGTAGATTTCATGCAATCACATCACAATTATCTCATAACAGAAACCATACAAGCATACATTATACTAGTGTACACAAGCCATCATCATAATCGGCACATCATGTACTATCTCAGTGTAACCAATATAAACATACCCTATCACAGGGTCAAACTACCACTCAATTGCCAACAATTATCAAACCATTTCATCAACATCAGGCACATCATTCAGTATCATGTAATCATAAGCATCAGCATACAAGATATATCAAACAAACACCCAAAGTGGGTGTAGTAAACACAAGCAGGGGAAACAATTCCCCAAGAACACTGAACTTACCTAGTCGCAACTCAAAATTAGCTCCCCTAGTCTCGTGGTGATCTCTACCAGCGATATGCACTTCACGCCCTACAATAGGCATGAAACAAACAATCAGGAGCGGTGTTCGACCGTTTATATGGAAGGAAACACTCTTCCTTTCATAATCAATTTCTGTCTTCTAGCTTAAGGTTTATCTTAGCCCAGCTTCTACTAGGCCATGCATTGACCCTCACTGGTCTGCCTCAGTCTAACTAAGGCCTCAGAGTTCCTTTAAAACTCTGCACAACTCAATTCAAAGCTTTACTAATACCAAGAACCAACAATGGTTCATCTCAGCCAAAATAGATGCATCAACATATTTTCACCGTTTATTTGGCCTTATGAAGAACTTCTGTAAAGGTACTCAAGTTAGTTCAGGCCATAGTACCTCCCATTTACACCCACTTCTTCCTCACAGAGCAAAATTCAAACTTCATCACAATTCCAGTTTCAACATTCCACATTACTCAGAACAACCTCCTGACTATATCTTTCTAAAGAACCTAAGCCTAATTCCAGCCCTATCACCAATTGGTCACTATTCATCCAATCTCCCATTCCACAAATTAAACAGTTAAAACATGAGTTTCTTACCTCAGATCAATAGAGGAAGGCTGGATAAGTCTTTCTCCTCGCTCTGGTGTCCTGAAACCAGCTTCTTTCGTCTCCAAAGCTCACCCTCTGAAGAAACTCAAAGAAATAGGAGTTCTCTCACAAATTTTCACAACCAAGGCTGGATTTTGGCTCTCAACTAGTTCTAATCAAGTTTGAGAGTGATTAGGAGATGTTTATATCGTTTGTGATGAAGGTATGAAGCTTCTAAGGTGTACCAATGGCTGCCTAGGCCCAAGGAAGAAGAGGAATAGTGCTTTTGCTCTGAAAAATCGTGAAATGGCCTTTTATAGGTGGCCTGACCGACATGCCGCGCTCTTGGCGCCACCCTGGCACTCCTGACGGCAAAATCTAGTACATCTGGCGCCCTTGGCACCACTTTGGCGCTCCTGGCACCAGTTTCCAGCATCAGTGGCGCTCCTGGCGCCACTTTGGCGCTGATGGCGCCAAAATCCAGTGTATCTGGCGCCCTCGACGCCACTTTGGCGCTCCTGGAGCCAATTTCCAGCATCTGTGGCGCTCTTGGCGCCACTTTTGCACTGATGGCGCCATAAATTGCGAAAAATAGCCTTCTGCTATAGTGGCACGCTCGGAGCACCAGATCCCACGCTCGAAGTGCCAAGCTACAGTAACTGCTACGCTACAATAACCTTTTTTTTTTAGCCATGGTTATTATATTTCTCCCCCCTTTTAGGAATTTTGTCTGCAAAATTAGAATCATACCTGGTAAACAACTCGGGGTACAGCTGTACTAGCTTATGTTCTCGTTCCCAAGTCGCCTCTTCAGGTGTTCTTCCTTCCCATTGTACTTTAACTATGAGAATAGTCTTACTGCGGATCTGTTTCTCCATCCGGTCTAAGATTTGCATAGGTCGTGTAGGACTCGATAGATTCTCTCTGATCTGGATAGTGTCAGGTTCTACCACGTGTGATGGATCTGCCACATACTTTCTCAGCTGGGACACGTGGAAAACGTCATGTAGCCCTGACAATTGGGGAGGTAGAGCTAGTCTGTAGGGAAGCATCAAATGCTTCAAGTGTCTAGGAAGAGGACATATTGCTTCTCAATGTCCTAATAAAAGAACTACGATTTTGCTAGAAGATGGGAAGGTTACAAGTGAATCTTCAAGTTATACATCTAGTTCTTCAAGTGAAAAAGAAAAGGCACTTACACTTGTGGAGGCGAAAGAGGGAGATCTTTTGATGGTTAGAAGAATGTTGAGCAATTTTTGCCTAGATAAATAGGAGAATCAAAGAGAAAATATTTTTCACACAAGATGTTTGGTTAGATACAAAGTATGTTCACTCATCATTGATGGTGGGAGTTGTACTAATGTAGCTAGCACAAGAATTGTGGAGAAATTACAATTGCCAACCACAAAACATCCAAAGCCATACAAGCTACAATGACTTAGTGAAAGTGGAGAAGTGGTGGTAAATTCTCAAGTGCTCATTCCTTTTTCTATTAATGCTTATCATGATAATGTTCTTTATGATATTGTTCCTATGGAGGCTGGACATATTCTTCTTGGTAGGCCTTGGCAATATGATAGGAAAGTTGTACATGATGGCAAGGAAAATACTTTTGAGTTTGAGCATAAAGGCAATAAAATTATTTTAAGGCCATTGACTCCTAGACAAGTATGTGAGGATCAAATAAAGATGAAAGAAAAGAGAATAAAAGAGTTGAAAAAAATCATTGCACTTGAAAAGAAAAAAAAGAGTGTTGTACAAAAAGGAAAATCTAGTAAGAAAAAAAAGAAAGGAAAAAGAAAATAGTAACAAAAAAATTCATGAGATTAAAAAAAGTTTTTTGTTGAGAGGAAAAGATGTCAAGAGAGTGCTATTAGCAATACAACCTCTTCATTATATGGTTTCTAACTCTCTTTGTTTACATGTTGAAAGGGAAGGAGAAGATGTGCCCAAAGTTATGCAATCTCTTTTGGAGGAATATGCAATCTCTTGGAAGCAAGAACATGGAATTGCTTTCCAAACTTTGAAAGATAAATTGTCTTATGCACCTATTCATACATTGCCTAATTTTAATGCGTCTATTGAATTGAAATATGATGCATCTAATATAGGCATTGGAGGGGTTTTGATTCATGATAAACATCCTATTGCTTATTTTAGTGAGAAATTAAATGGTGCATGTCTAAACTATTCCACTTATGACAAAGATTTTTATGCATTTGAAGGAGTCTTGAAAACTTGGCAACATTATCTTTTACCAAAGAAATTTTTGTTCCATAGTGATCATGGGTCTATTGATTATTTGAAAAGTCAAGGCACAATCAATAAGAGAAATGCTAAGTGGTACATCAAAGGCAATTTGAGGACTTGGGAGGAGTGTCTATCTAACATTGAGTTTGCTTACAACAGAGTGGTTCATAAAACTACTTCCTTATCTCCTTTGCAAATTGTTTATGGCTTTAATTCTTTAACTCCTCTTATTTTATTGCCATTACCTAACATTTCTACTATGATGTGTACAGCTTCTTATGTTAGGAAATTACATGAACAAGTAAAAGGTCACGTGGAGAGGAGATTGGCACAATATGCTACACAAGCCAATAAGCATAAGTGGAAGGATAAATTCACTCTAGAGAATCTTGAGTTGCAAAGTGAGTATGGTGTGAATACTACTTTCAATGTTTATGATCTTTCCTTGTATGATGCAGGTCCAAATGAAGATATAAACTTGAGGACAAGTTCTTTTCAAGAAGGAGGGGATGATACAATCCTAAAACCAAGGCAAGTGAAGGAAGACTTGGAATTACACATGGAGGCACTTCCTTTGGTGATTAAAGGACCAATGACAAGGGATAGGGCTCAAACACTCCAAGATCATATACAATCCAGCCTATATCTCTTGGAGAACCATGAAGAAGGCTACAAAATGTTGAGCTTATCTGTTGTAATCGATTACGAGTAGCCCGTAATCGATTAAATACATTTGTATAAATGTTAGATTTGTAAATAGCTTTGTTGTAAATATTACGAGTCATATGGAATCGATTAAATGGTCATCAATAGTGTAGATTCTGTAAATAGCTCAGTTGTAATCGATTATCGCGTCTTGTAATCGATTACAAGGAAGTGGGAGTCCCTGTGATAATCGATTATTTGGCGAAATAATCGATTACTTTGTTCATGAATTAGCTTCCAGGCCTGATATGAACAAATAATCGATTACCAAGATCTAGTAATCGATTATTTGATTCAAAATAATCAATTACCATTATGAAATAATCGATTAAAGTCGTTCCTTCTGCAGAGGCGCTATTTTTATATTTAAAAGTTGTTTTAGAAAGCTTGTCTTGTAAGCTACGTTTGGATTTCATTTAGGACGCATTTACATTTCATTTAGCTTGTAGATTTATGGTCTATATAAACCACATCACAATAGATTGTAAGAACTTTTGATTGAATAAAATTAGATTGGACTTTGTGTGAGAGGTTGAGAGTTATTCTCCCTTGTTCTTAGTGAAGAATGTAACCACCGCATCTACTTCGCTTTTTATTACGTACTTGTGTTTATTTGCTAAAAAATTTTTTAAAAACAGAAGGATAAAAGGTCGAACGTATCTTGTTTGACTTTAAAACAAATCTTAAAAATGAAGGTTCAAATGAAAATTCCAAATGAGTTTAGAGATTATAAAAGTGTTCGCGCGTTATTTAAAACATACAATTCACAACATTCAAACATACCACATAGTTCATTCATTATACATCCAGAGTCCAT